>JYFJ02007928.1:0-13969 GCA_000934665.2 Catajapyx aquilonaris
TACCCCTAGTGACACCCCTGGGGCATATGTGGAGGCCTCCGTATGTATCTGTTTAGGTCACAAAGGACAGACATAGTTCTTGAAATATATATTAGATAATATTATGCAAGGGGGTAACCACTTACGTACTCCGGTGTACACCTGCGAGTGGTACTCGCAGGTACTCCTTGAATTTGGTACTCCAGTGTACACTTTTCAGTCGAGTGGTTACCCCCTTGATATTATGTGAGGCTCAAACCCCGAAAACGGTCATTGGCCGAAAAAAACAACCATACCTAGGTCTGGTCGCCTTCAAAATACCAGACCTACAGTAGGTCTGGTCGTTTTCAAACCAGCCATACCTAGGTGTGGTTGTTTTAAAGCAGCCAGACTTACGGCTGGTCGTTACTGATTTTTATATATACCTATACAGTATATGGATATAGAGGTCATGGGGCGATGGATGGAGCCCTTTGTGTTGTGGGGCTTTGGGGTGACCGTACCAGGACTGTCCTTTGTTGTGGCCCTGCCGGGCACGGTCCGTCGCATTGCCCGATAATTTTAGTTAGTTGAGAGAGTAGAGCTTCATCCATCTCCCCATCACCTCCATATCCATATAGGCATATTAATAAGCAGGAACGACCAGAACTAGCTGTGGCTGTTTGAAGAGGACCAGACCTAGGTCTGGCTGGTTTGGATATGACCAGACCTAGGTATGGCTGGTTTGAAAACGACCAGACCTAGGTCTGATCGGTTTTTTCGGCCGATGGCCGTTTTCGGGGTTTGAGCCTAACATATACACTGTATACACTTTATAATTGATATTAGGGAGGTTGACCCGGCATTGCCTCTTCAACCTCCAAGGATAGGAAAGGAAGGAAGCGGCTGTGGCCTATTATACGGAAGCGCCCCCGGAATTATCCTAGCGGGAAGACAGTGGAAAACTATAGAACACCACGGTCAGGGTCGCCGGCCCCGGGATTCGAACCCAGGACCTCCCGATTAGCAGTCGGACGCCTTATCCACCATGCCAACCTGTTTCGGTATACACTGTATACAGTAAGTCCAGTATATCATTAGCTGAATATATTGTTGGCAATCAGGAAGAACAAGGCACCCATCGCAGGGATAACAAGAACTCAGCAGAGAGATGACGTCTTTTCTGTCCTCGTTGGCGGGTAACCAGGGACAACGTTATGTCTACAACTTAGTCGATCAGTTCCAGTCTATTTTAAAATATTTGTCATCCACTTCTCTGCTTTCATCTGCGAGCATCTGACCAGTGGTCCAGATTATGTACGGTCATGTGAGGAAACGAGGAAGCAGGCATTCGTGCTGTTTCCCGTTATTGATGCCACCCCTATTTAGAAACAAGACGTGATGTGAAGTAAAGGAAAGAATTACAGTATTACCAATATAGACCTACCAATAGTCACACATCTGAAATTAAATGATTCTGTGTTTACATTGCCATAGTTCATAAATTATTAATGTTGATATCGATCCCAATTTTGGAGATGTGCAGGCGCATCGCAATATGTTAAAAACAGTTTTAACCGGACATGTCCAGGTGTGATACAACCACCAGGTAATTGCTATATGGGGAAAGAAATAGTAATGCTGGTGGTTGTATAGCGACATCATACTTTTCATGGGATACCAACATGTTTCAGGCCTGTTGGTATCACCAGTTATTAGCTCTTGGTATCACTAGATGGTGCAAAAAAAAATTGTTTGCTGATGTGCTGATGTCCACATAATGTCGACACCAGGTCTCAGGAGGATATATGGGGAAAGAAATAGCAATGCTGGTGGTTGTATAGCGACAGGATACTTTTGGCCAAAACTTTATTTGACCCATGGAAATAAAAGTTGTTCGGTTGACTTAGCGAAAATGTTTAATAATATTGGAGATAGAGAATTCAGAACTATCAGTCACACTTCACTGGAAGAATTTCGATTGTCAGATCTTTTTTTGCCTTACCTGAACCAATATTTTCAAACATTTTTCTAGGGAACTGAGACTATTCTAGCTGAAGCTGGCTTGGCCATTTGGAAGTAGAGAATCAGTCAAATGTTACTGCTGACCATGCTACGGACACTCGTTCTTTCATATATCCTGTGAGTGCCACTACCTGCGGAACAGTCTTCATTTGCCAAACTTGAGGCACGTGCTGCAGGTAGTGGCCTTCACAGGATACACTACGACGACTACCGGTACGCGTCTCAATAATTATTTCACCCATATTGCTAAAAATCAGATATTCAGATATTTTTGGTCATTTGAGATCCTGCAGGCTAACCTTTGTAGTAACTAACATATTGGCATGTGGATGACAACATCTAAATTCACATAGGCCTACACTGAAGGCACGACAATAGCGCGCTGGATTGACTTTCCATGTTGTCATTACCCAAATTTGCATGAAAAGCGCCAATTATTTATATTCCATTCTTTCGACATGAACTGTAATTTCAGCGTTATTATTTTCTCCTAAGCCAACGAGCCAACAAGCAAATGAAAACAGAACGCATCCTCCGCCCATATGAACCCTTGAGGCTAACAGTAGGCTAATGATTCAAACGTCCTGCATCCCGCATGTAAACGTTGATTTGCCGCAAACTACTTGTACTCATTCTTATGCAGCTGCCCACTGCAAGACTTGTTGACTTTTGGACTCTGCAAAAAAAATATATATCTCTTCGACAACATTGGTCATGTACTATTTCCTTAACCAAAGTGACAATTTAGTTGCCTTGCCCTTCAACTGGCTGGCTATAGGTGGTTTGATCCCTCAGTCGGATGACCCTGACTGACTGTTTTTAGAGTTCACAGCATTTCAACGAAGTCTGATCCCAAGATCGACCGTGGAAATCAACGTCGTATTATTCAGAAGTCGCGACGAATATTTTGTATGCGTGAGGGCTGTTTTACCAACAGGTCAAATATACTCTAAGTGGCCGGTTTCACCAAGCCCGGTTTTCATAAAAACCCCGGTTCTTTCGGAAAAATCCCGGGGATTTTCCGAAAGAACCGGGTTTAAAAAAAAATGAAAACCGGGCTTGGTGAAACCAGCCATAAGAGTGTGTTATATGATACCAGACTATTATTCCTGACGACACACTGAAACGCTAATCAGGAATAATGCGGTCCGTCATGATATCACCGGGACAGTACACAATTAAATGTTGATAGAGTCAACAAGCATGTTTTTTCATGTACGGTTACGTCCCCTTTTTGAGCATTTCACTGCCCTGTACGCCCCGATGACTTGATTACTCGCTACTTTTAATGTTTAGTTTAGTTTTGCATACATACTGACCGGTTATGGTCTACCAAACCGACAGCGACAGAGACTGATGCTATCCTAATGTTAAGTCCCCCCGCAATTAAAAATGCACACCTAATCAAATAAACTCGCATAAAAGTACTGATGAAAAAATAAAAACACATTGTTATAATTGATTCAGCCAAAATTTACTGCGGCAAAATTGTGTGCATTGCAGTTTAATACTATTGCATGTTGGAACTCCCACTGTACTGTACTGCATTGTTTGCTCGTCACAATATACGTTCGATTTTCCTTCTGGAATTTCCTTCCAGAATTCTGTAGACATCTGAATAATTAATGATCTCCCAGGTTTCGTACTATGATGTCACTCCTTTCGCGATCAACTAGCAAAATATATGCGTTTAAAACAGATGAATATACAGCAAGATTCAATGTGACCTCCCGAAATGCAAAGGATCACGTAAGCCTCCCAACACCTGCTATTACGCACATGCCCTGTCGTTGACTTGCAATAGGTGTCAGTGGACCTTCCCCGACGCGTACATCTGCACAAATGCATTTCAACACGCCCTTTATTATACTCAAGGGTGCAAGTCTGAGCTACATGGGGAAGGACGATTTGCTAAGAAGAAAATGACCGCTGGATCTCGCAATAATTCACTGATCAACAGTGATAGTATAAGATAGTGGTGACATAGCGACAGCTTCGGTATTCACATAATCGAGTTCATTATGCAAACGGCGCGGCGGCACAACTGAGGTTATAGGCTGTAGAAAGGTCAGTGTGGTCGGTATACGTCACAATCAGCAAGTATGTATACCTTCTCTGCACGACTTTACCTTCAATATTTCCCCTTACCTTCCATATTTTGAAGGTATTTTGCACATAGAAGGTAATTTGTAAGGTGTAACGCCAGCTGCTCTAAACATCTCCCTGAAGATTTTGAGAACACCTGGTATTATCGGTAATAGGCCATAATTATTTATGCTGAGCCAGCACCCTGTACAGTACACATAATCCAATTATTTCAAACCCTGTCCATGTGCCCATGCAAGTGACAATAAAAGCTCTGAAAAAGAGAAGAAAACAATCAATACAAAACACCGAATGCTGGATACACTTGCACAAAGCCGGTACACCACGACCTGACATTTTGGCAGTATTGGTAGTCATACATAAATAGGGACTGAGAGACTACTAAGGTGCATCACTCTGACAACAATCCCAATTTTATTATCCAGCCATCAAAACACCGACGTCTACGCATGTATCCTAAAAACGACAAGCATGTTAAGTCACAAATGAAAATGGTCAGTATATGATATCGAGTGAATGGGGCCATCATGCAACAACAGGGCGGAACACTATAGGAAGTCTTCGGTGTGAAAAGAGTCATGCTGGGTGCTGATCCACCCCTAGGGGATATTATTATTTTGTAAAAAAAAATTAAATAATACATAATAAAAGGGGAAATCAATGCGTGAGTTCCGCTCTAAACATGCACACCCTCTCTATTGTCGCCCATGACAAACATGGCCATTTACTTGTAATGGAGCATGTCCTCGGAGCATGTAGTTTACTGCGCTCCTATTTTTAGCCGAAAGGCTAGCAAAAGGGAACAATGAGTCTCTTGCAACATTGTCGTTTGTAGTCGACGTTGATAGGCAATCTAGTACATTTGACGGCGCTCAATAATGGCGCATGGGTAAATTACATGGTCGTGGGCATTTTTATGTTGTGCAACTACTGCACTGGCCGAACCACACCTCTTCACTCGACTCTGCGGGGTAACATTATTAATTGAGGAGAGTAAACATATAAATTAATCTGGCAAAATCGAAGAGGGTGTTGCAGTACCTCCCTGTATAAGTTACAACGCCCTTGGTATAATATCTTTTTATAGGTGTCAAATACTATCTTTTCACAATCAGCTAATGCACCATATGCATTGGGCTCATATATTATTAATACCCTACTGTGATGGCGATTCCTCCAGCTGTGTATGGCCTACAGCATTGTATGTGATGTCAAAATTTAGCCCGCGTGTCCTATATTTGCAATAAACTTTTGTTTTTTTGGAAATCGTGTCCAGGGAAAAAGCAAAAAACTCCGACCGCCTAAAAAACTAACCACAACGGAGTTCCCATAAACGTCGTTCCGGCCGCGGGAGCTATCTTCGGTACTTCGCCGTCGAATGTCGCTGCCCAGCTCCCTGGTCCGCGTCTCCACTTTCGCAATTTTGCCTAATTTTTTGCCTAATTTTGGCAAGTTGGTGCCTAGTAGTGTGTTACGAAAGAACATGGATCAATCCACTTATCATGGAAAGGTTGAGGATCTAACCCCCCCAGACTTAGGTCTGGCATATAGCTTTAAAAAACTATAAGTATATTTTTTACTGCCAGATGACCGAAAATAAGTCACATCTGGAGATGTTCCCCTCTCTATTTAAAACTNAAAAAAAAAATCGGACCCGTTCATCCTCAGCAATAGCTAAAAACGATAAATCCGATTGCTCATATCTGATTGTCTGCTTTTAACGGTAATCCCAGATGAGGACAAGAGGCGCGTGGCTTCACATCTGATTAACCATCCGATGCGGTACGACGCAGCTGGTTTTTCGAGTGTGTGACCGTATGTGTGTAGAGGGGGAGTCAACTCACCCCATCCCTCTCTCCCTACCCCACGCACACAAATGCAAGAAAACGGGCAACGGGACCCTCTGCCTTGACCAGTCCCTTTTGGTCAGTCTGGCCCTCCCCCAAAAAATACATGCTGGAAAAACCTGAACAGAAAAATAGAGTCGAGCAGGGAGGGAGGGGGGGGGGGTTGTAGTAAAAAAATAAATAAAAACTGAAATGAGAAGGGTGGCCCATTATTGGTTCCGGTCCGCAAGAGCCGATAAGTGGCAGTTGAGAAGAACGGTTACTTCCCTATTTTTGGGGGTTATGACTAGGAACAGGTCATCGTGTCAAAGCAGGGATCAACAGGTTATGGCCTCTGTCTGACTCGAGCCGCCTCAACAGGTCTTCACCCCCTCACCCCCTGGTTCCCTCGTTTCTGTTCACTCTGGCCTAACCGACAGTCAAAGCAGGTCATATGACGATCGATGTCAGCTACCACGCTCTCAACCCCATTTTGTAATTATTAGGTCGCGGATAGTTCGGTTTTAGGTAGTACACATCAGGAGCACTGGTTTTATTTAGATGAGTCTTCTAATTTAGTGACCTACCGCAGGGGGCATACTCATATGGGAAAACTAATATTAGTATGGATCTCGTTTAATAAATGTATGCAAATATTTTAAAGGTGCGATGTAGCGTTAGTGCGATCATGGCAAATTGAAGAAAAACTTATGTAATTTTAAATCCTGTAAATGGGACGAATTTCATTCATGCTGATCTGAAATCTGGAAATTGTACTCACACAATTATATCCAGTTAAATTTTTGCAGCAATCAATTCAACCTCTGCTTGATCCAATGTTGACACACTGTCATTTACTGACTCTTGAGGTTCAAGACCTCAACTTACATGCCTATATGATGAAGTGGGTGATCTATTGGGAAAGGACAGGTAAGGACGGAATCCCTCAAGTCTGTTACACCTATGCATGCCAAGTCAAATGGGACTATCGAGTGCCCATATAGAGCGTCTCGACAGTACGTCAACGACTGCCATGAATAAAAAAGTGAAGCAGCTCCCCTGTGGAATTCCCCCCAACTATTGGCTTTGCTATAGGTTTCAGACATCAGGGAGCAAACAGAATGTTACCTACTGAATATGCTGTTCCTCTCTAGTGCCGTACTGTACCTGTGCCACTGATCTGTCAACCTCATACTCATTAACAGCCACATATTTGTTTACAATATTTTAATTACACAATGTACTGTACATACGCTATGGTAAATTTAAAAAAATAATCTGTAATCTTATTCCTTAAACCGACAATCATCTGCTAATAATATTATCTCATTCTCTATCCCGAGACATAATGCAGTTCCACCCACTACTGTCTTATGCGAATGCCACCCACTCCGGATCACCCGCAGCGA
The DNA here is from genome assembly GCA_000934665.2 of Catajapyx aquilonaris. NCBI lineage: Eukaryota > Metazoa > Arthropoda > Diplura > Dicellurata > Japygidae > Catajapyx > Catajapyx aquilonaris. The sequence goes on from JYFJ02007928.1 coordinate 7,325, forward strand.
TAATTAAGTGCGACTAGAGTCTCGGCATGTCATGCCTTGCACGTATTGTTATTTCTGAGTTACTTTATGTCAAATGCATGACACATATCCATTTCGCGTCTTTTCGAGCCTCTTATTGCCCTCAGTTATCGCGGTGGGAGATCTGGAGTGGGCAATATTCAGATAAGGCGGTGGGCTGGACCTGACTTATGTTTCGTGATAGAGAACACCCATACTTTAAGAGCTTTTCGTAGTGGGCTATAGTGTTTTTTCACGAGTCATATTTAAAAACAATTTTTTAAAAAACACGGGTCTAAGTTTTGAGTTAATCATTGTAAATGTAGTCCTTGACACTACTTATACGGTATTACTTCTTACACTACAGTGTTTTGGACTAGCAATGGGCCTATATAATGCCAGTCTGCCAGGTGCAACATGACTGAATGAGTCATAGTTTCCTCTATAATATTCATAGACGTGCCCACGGGACGTGCCTGAGTGGGTGTAGGATATCTATAGAGCCCGCTTACTATTCCACGCCCAATTTGCATTATAGACTTGCCCTTACTGAACACAATTGGTGACGAATTGCCCATATTCTTTTTCCACATAATCTGAATGACCCTCTCGCCGACATTGGCACCTCTGCTCAGCATTAAATCGATCTGTCTGGACGCCTATTTAGGCTACAATGTAAGCCTATAGTGCAAGTTCGTTGCATACTTCCCCACCTACCCATCTTTCCAAAGGTGAACCAAATTATGTTGGCAATTATACAGACCTGTAAATACAACAGGTGGTCCTGGAACACCGTTAGATAGTCTCCAATATCCAACACAAAGGAAGGTGATAATATTGACAAATTTTTACGCATGTAACTGTGTTTTTCAAATATATCAGCTTCATTCAAGGGGACTGCCCTATTCGTGAGAAGGTGACCAAGACCAGTCCATCTGGGACAAAAAACGGCTCAAAATCTGGGCGCCCCCAAAGCATATGAAATGGGGGCAGGGATAGAAAGAAAAGGGGTGGGGTGATGGAGCTCTAGAGAGGGATATTTAAAAAAAACCAAATGTGTGCCTTCAGACGCTATTACCATATGAAGGTGCCATCCTGCACAGCACCTGGCGACGCAGGTCTCCCCCCAATACACTCGCCTGTCCACATGTGTCCCGTGTGTGTGTTTAGCTCCCTCCTCAAGGGAGAAAAAGGACTTCCCGCTGCTTCATTCACCAACGTTCATCAGATCGTTTTTTTATGAAGCTTGAATCAAAAGATGACAAATAACCTGCATTGTCGCCACATATTTTTGTTGCGAATTTCACCTCTCATGTTTCTGCCAAATGATTCGTGTCAAGCTTTTCTTGAGGATTCATCAATGATAGCTACATTGCTAATAATAATCTCACAGTTACAGGCAACAGACGTGAATAATTTTTAGTGGAAATTGTAGTTAATAATATTCGAACTGAGCCAGGGGTGGATTTACCCTTCCTGGGGCCCTGTGCGAAAATCCCTGTGAGGCCCCCTGTCATGTGATCCAACCCGCTGAAGTATTGCCATCTCAGTGGCGGTTCCAGGAAATTTTTCTGGGGGGGGGGGGGGGGGGGGGGCATTGGTGGCAAAAAGGTTCCCAAATAGAGGGAAAAATATTTCTTACATATCATGTACTACACCCGGTATTAACCATCAAAAATAATCTTGAAGTTGAAGCTCCTCCCCATAGATATAATGTCAAAAGGAGGGTTCCCCGCCTCCTCGTTTGTACCTATCTGTGTAATCTAGCGGATCCATCCCGCGGATTACTTTCCTGNGCCCCCCCCCTAAAACCGCCACTGTGCCATCTAGCGACGTAGAATGTCACTTGATAATTTGAGTGACGAAGTAGAGTCAGTAAACGGACGTACCAATTCACCTTTAAAAAAATATCTCCTTCCTTTGCACGGGCAATCCACCTTGCCCGGCTTTTTCATTTATTTTATTATTTATTTACTTTTTACGTCCGCGTCGTTGGGCCCCATTTTCCGTTGGGCCCTGTGCGGCCGCACACTCCGCACATGCGTAAATCCGCCACTGGAACTGAGCTAAACTGTAACTGACAAGGGAAGTGTAAGTGTTGTCCGTGGAGTTTCTGAATGAAACTTGGGACAATAATATAGGCAGGTAAGTTATTAAAGAAAATGCAAACAATTTAGGCGGATGCCCAAAAGGTCAAAAGTTATGACCTCTCGAACTCACAAGGGACACTTTCCAAGGTCTCACTGATTTTCTTGAAATTCGGTACATTGGTAAGCCACCCCAAGGGATGAAAAACGAACATAAAGTGACCTGCTCAAAATGACCCGGTGACCCCTTTTTGGGGGCTACCAATGCACCGAATTTCAAGAAAAATCGGTGAGACCTTGGAAAGTGTCCCTTGTGAGTTCGAGTGGTCATAACTTTTGACCTTGTGGGCATCCGCCTAAATTGTTTGCATTTTCTTTAATAACTTACCTGGCTATATTATTGTCCCAAGTTTCATTCAGAAACTCCACGGACAACACTTACACTTCCCTTGTGAGTATCTTGAGTGGTGAAAATACCGAAACTTGGATGCGGGAGTGAAAGTACAGCATCTTTAGCACCTGAATATCATTGATGCATTTTTATGTATAATATTCAGAAATATTACTTATGCATTTGTCCCACATTCAAACATTTTGCAATACCACTTTCACTGAATACCGCATGCCCTAATACCGTAGGGAGGTCTTGTATAATGTCATGTCATGTCATGTCATATACTGGCATTTGTGACCACAAATATACTCCCGTGAGTCCGTGACTACACATGGGGTCACGACCATTACTTGCGGAAGTCCTGATTTATGCAGCGCTAAAGTACAGTACATTCATACAATACCGGTATATCTGGAATTTTCAGGCTCTCTTTCTCTCTCTCTCTCTCGGCCAGGACCACATAAGTGCTACACGTGATTTATATTGGTTATTAACTACCCGATGTAGTCAATTTTGAAACAAAAATTCCTCATGACTTGGGAGTTTAAAAAACCAAAACTCGCATTCTAAAAAATTTCACACACTGTAAAAAAAACAACTGTGTCAATAATGTTAACAAAGACACATGATGTACGGTACTGTTTGCTTCAAGTACGAGTAGGTACAAAGTATCAGTTAAACAGTGACAACATTCAGGATGTATGACATTCATGTAGCTTATTATGATACAGCATCCGCAGTGCCTTCCTTGGCGTAGTGTAATTTCCAGTAAATATTGTTTGCATAAAACAAGTAGTTTTCACATAATTATTTCCTAAGGTGATTTTAATTTTAATAATGTAGATTATAGAGTGAAAACTTCCATCCGATACATAGACATGGGTGCCTGTGGAGCGCGGAAAAGGAGCAGCTGCTTGCATATTTTTATTTCGGAAAGTAATAAATTACAATAACTACTAATGTGCAGTGTATTTGCGATCTAACAAGGGAAGTGTAAGTGTTGTCAGTGGAGTTTCTGAATGAAACTTGGCACAATAATATAGGCAGGTAAGTTATTAAAGAAAATGCAAACATTTTAGGCGAATGCCCACAAGGTCAAAAGTTATGACCTCTCGAACTCACAAGGGACACTTTCCAAGGTCTCACCGATTTTCTTGAAATTCGGTACATTGGTAGGCCACCCCAAGGGATGAAAAACGCACCTAAAGTGACCTGCTCAAAATGATCCGGTGACCCCTTTTTGTGGTCCAGAGGTCAAGTCTTAAATGCCGACAACTCACCCATTTTCTTGAAATTCGGTGCATTGGTAGCCCCAAAAAGGGGTCACCGGGTCATTTTGAGTAGGTCACTTTAGGTGCGTTTTTCATCCCTTGGGGTGGCCTACCAATGTACCGAATTTCAAGAAAATCGGTGAGACCTTTGGAAAGTGTCCCCTGTGAGTTCGAGAGGTCATAACTTTTGACCTTGTGGGCATTCGCATAAATTGTTTGCATTTTCTTTAATAACTTACCTGCCTATATTGTTGTGCCAAGTTTCATTCAGAAATTCCACGGACAACACTTACACTTCCCTTGTAAGTACTGTACAATATGCTGCATTTGACATTTTCTTATGAAATTGGTCTCTCACTCAACAATGAATAACCAGAAAGCATAATTATGATCGAATATGATTAACCAACACATTTTTGTGCTGCATGAATGACCCTTCAGTGTCTTATGCAAACTTTGTTCTTCTATACCTCTGAAAACAGCGTTCTAGCACTCGGTTCAGCACACAGATGGTTCCTTGGTGATTCGCAATCTCATTCTTTTCCATTTGAAGCGCTTTTTATTTGTTATTTTTTACAAAAACAACATATGTCAAAAGTGTCATTTTTCAGAAGACACAAAAAACCTTCCCCTGCTCTTCAAAATAGGATTTTCCCAGATGAAAAAATAGTGTCTTATGGACACACTGATGTGACATAATTATGACATGAAGTTCGAATATCTGCAAGCGGTATAGTAGACTAATGCTGGAAAACATTGCAGCCGGATTCTGACACTATGCTGTTCGTACGTAAATGGTGGAATAATGATGTATAATTTATTTATTTTCCACTTTTCATTAAATTTGATAAAGAAATACACTATTTTCATGCTGGAAAACATTCATGCTTCATTCATGCTGGAAAACATTGCAGCCGGATTCTGACATTATGCTGTTCGTACGTAAATGGTGGAATAATGATGTATAATTTATTTATTTTCCACTTTTCATTATATTTGATAAAGAAATACATTATTTTCATCATCAGAGAATGCACGTCTTCATTCCTATACACAATATCAATATCAATACAGTTGAATCAGGATATAACAGACTTCAAGGGACAGAAAAAAAATCAATCTGTTATTCTGTACGCGTAGAGCCGAATTACCACTTTTGCAACGAATGCACAAGTTTTCTGCTTTCATATGCTTATAATGAACACTACTGCGCGCTGATGAAACTATCCACAAACATGCAAAATTAGCTCACCACAACTTAGGCAGGACCAAAACAATGCGTCATTTTCTTCTGCCGTCTCGTCCTTGCCAAATACACAAGAAAAAGAATGATTTGACCTTTTCGGCAAGTGTTATATCAGTGACAGATGGGGAAATAATCCCATCTCTATTATGCAGTGCTTTCCTCGAGTGGGAAAAGAGGCCGAGTAATCAAATTCATCATATTTTCCCAACGAAGGGTCAAAAAAAGGTATGTTATACCCGAGTTGTGGTGAAAATGAGTCTGTTATATCAGGAGTAAAAATACACAGGACCTTATGGAAGTTTGCCGGGACCAGCCTTCTAGTCTGTTATAACCGAAAGTCTGTTACAGCCGAGGCTGTTATATCCGGATTCAACACTATCTGTAAGTGGTAGTGACGTAGAAAAATATTCCAGATCGACATTGACATTATGCTGCTCTTACATAAAAGGTGGATTAATATCGCATAATGTTCCACTTTTCTTTAAAATTCTTTAAAATGTATGATTTTAATTTTCAAAAAATGCACTCACTGAATTATACACATCTTCACAGCCATTATTCCTATGATTTCATCCGCCAGTGGCATTTGTGACTGATGAGCATATAAGGGTTGGACAGTATAGGAAGGTGCAGTGACAAGTAATTAAACAACATTAACAATCTGGATGAAAAGGGTTTTAACTTTACATTTTGTGATAAAAGTATGAAACTCAGTACACTCATTCACGATGGGTTACCCCTCCAAGGGTCACTTTCACAGGGTTGCCATGTCTATCAGGTGCAACATACCTTTAGGACTTTGTATTCGGTGATCAAAACATGAAACTCAGTACAATAGCTCTTTGGACACTTCTGAGCATATTTGGACGTGGGGCCATGCTGTGTGACCCCACTGGAGGTCACTTTCGCGGGGTTGCCAAATCCAACTGGTGCAACGCAGACCTTTACATGAATAAGGTCCTTGCATTCGGTGATAAAAATCTGCAATTCGCCACAATAATTGGTCTTTGAACATTTTTATGAACATGTCTGGAAGTGAGGCCACGATGGATAACCCCGCTGCGTTTCTATTTGAATATAGGGAGCTTCGATTCGGTGATAAAGGACGTAAATCTCCGGTGCACTAGTTATTTCAGTCAATCTTTGGAGACTTCTGTCGTTATGAACATATCTGGACATGGGGCCACGATCACCGACCTTGCTGAAAACCACTTTCGTAGGGTTACCATATTTAACAAACTGTGAAACACGAGTTGATATTTAAATATGGGGCTCCAGCGGGGTCGGTCATCGTGGCCCCATGTCCAGATATGTTTAGAAAGCTCCAAAGATCTAGTGTACCGAGTTTCACGTCATTATCACCGAATGCAAGCTCACTATTCAAAATAAACGCATGTTTCACAGTCTGTTAGATATGGCATAGTGACCTCCATCGGGGGTCGGTAATCGTGGCCCCATGTCTAACATGTTCAGAAGTGTGCAAAGACTCATTGTGGCGAGCTTCATGTTTTTATCGCCGAATGCAAGGTCCTCATTTATATAAAGGTATACTGTGATAACATTTCTAACGCAATTTTGGTATTAGATGCCTCGGAACTTCGCGATAAACTGCTGACAATGTTTAATCTAGTACTAGATGGGGCTCCGATC
>KZ539751.1:0-13470 GCA_000934665.2 Catajapyx aquilonaris
TGATGGCAATTAACTCACTGGTTGCAAAAACAAGTGTAAGCCAGGGTGAATCATCGCATTCTTTTCTGCTAAGTACAGTGCTGGACAAATTAGCTGTATATATATATATATATATATACAGCTAATTTGTCCAGGGTGGTCCAACTTTTTTGTCCGAACAGCTATTGACAAATTCGGCCTAAGCTGCTTATGTTGTAGTGCGTTACCTGGCAACCCCGGCCGGCGGGCCAATTCAAACATCAGCACATGGAGACGAGTGCTAAGTGTTCTTTCCATTGTTCTTAGTAACATCATTATTTTCCCTGCTTATCCCCTGCTACTGATGTGTAAGCAGGCAGAGACCCGTCGCTGGGTCGTCCGCGTCACTCACTCGATTTGTAAACAGTGGCAACAATGGAAGCGCTCTCCATGGGCTGATGTTTGAATTGGCCCGCCGGACAGGGTTGCCAGGTAACACACTACAACATAAACAGCTTAGGCCGAATTTGTCAATAGCTGTTCGGACAAAAAAGTTGGACTACCCTGTGTATATATATACCATGAGCGACACGGTGGCATAGTGGTTAGTGCCTCAGCCTTCCACTTCTGAGGTCCCGAGTTCGATCCCTGGGTCGGATGGAGGATACTTATGTGGATAGAGTTTCGATGGGTTCTCTCTGTGTTCGTGTGGGTTTTCTCGGGGTTCTCCCATTTCCTCCCACTTAAAAATCCATCACATTACAGGGAAATGATTAAAGTTGGTGAATAACTACTAGTTACTGCACTACACAAGCAATTTGTATTGAAATTTTATTCTACCAATTAAACATTACATCTTAACGTCTGTAAACATACTTCATACAATAGTCCTTCATATGGTGATCACTTACTACATGCATCCGATTTCCCCACATCTGGTTTTAAGAGAAATCATCATCGGGCAGAACATGGCATCATGATTAGGGACAACTTGTACAAAGCTTTTAGTATTGGGCAATGCAACAGTAACTTATCAAGGGATGACTTCCAGGATTGATTTCGCAGATTTACAGAATAATTTTTATTGGAAGTTGTTCCTGATAATATCAGATGAAAAAGTGAAACTTACCTTTTAAAAATATCTCGTAGTAGTGAAAACCTGGGCTCGAAAGTTGAGAATTTGCAATTTTTTCGCATTTTAAATGGACGCAGCAGGGACTAGGAACATTCAAGAATTTTAATTTTAATTTTTCAGGCAATTTTAGGGAGGTCTGACTGATGGTACTTGTCTATGACCCTTGACCCTTAACCCTTAACGACCTGGGTGGAGCCTGAGAGGCTCCAAGCACTATTTAAACGCATGTAACTTTTTCATTGAATTTTATTTTCCCCTGTCCTTCCATGACTTTGTCAGAAAAACCTTCCTAAGCATGAAAAGGAAAGAATTTTTTTTTTAGTCCCTATTCTTTGGTTTAAAAAAATTCGTAACGAGGAACAGGTCCTTCCTGGAACCGCTCAGGCTCTACCTATGCAGGTGAAGCCTGAGTGGCTCAAACATGATGTAACCTTTTAAATAAAAATTTTTCCCTGTCGGAATATGCTGACTCAGCGTGTGATTTTTACGTTTTTGGAAGCCTAATGATCTGAACTGAACTTTCTGTATGTGAAAAGTCCAATATAACAATTTAGTTGATAATCAGAAATTTAAATATACCGTTAGAGCCGCTCAGGCTCCACCAACGTAGTTAAAGGTGTTTCACCCACCTACGTAGTTAAGGGTTAAGTTCGTCGCTACTGATTCAGTCAATAGTAGACTATGGCCAATTTTCTGAGTCACATATGATAATTTAAATAAAATTTAAAATGAGGATGTGCATGATTGCAGTGTAATTTCCCATTTACAGTGTTGCCACATGGTGCAACCGGAATTTATTATATTAAATACAGTACTTTTTGTGAATAATATGCCACTCATTAATTGGCCATCATCTACCATTGTCAGAAAAATTAAATTTACAATTCTGGAAGATTACAAGTGCCTGCTGTGGCCATTTCACATGCAAAATTGCAAATTTTCACCTTTTGTATCCAGGTTTTGACTACTCCGGGGACAGATATTTAAAAAATCTGAGTTTCACTTTTTCATACATTATTATTAGGAACAATATTCCAATTATGAGTATCCTGTAAATCGCCAAAATCGATCCTGGAAGACATCCCTTTAAAGTGACAAATGTGGACAAATTGTGAATTCAAATATGATCGTGGCAGAAATATGCAATTATATGATTGCGCAAGTGCGCCCTGAGTCCTCATACTGTGTAACCTGTCGGACTTCCTTGCCTCCGGCGACATGCATAACAATCTCTACAACCTCTTGGACGCTGGGAAATGCCATGGTTGACAATTTTGAATGGATGAGCTGTCCATTAACTGTCACTTCAAATGAAGCTGAAAATGAAAGCAGCAATTAAGTAAACACATAAAAAATAAAATTCCACAGCACAGCACAATACACAACACTGCTTGCAATACCAGAATTATTTTGCCCAAACTATTGTGATTTGCATAATTGAACAATCTTCTGAACGTTGGGAAACTGTTCTGTGGCTAACTTGGAGTGGACCAATTCCCCATTAACAGTCACCTCGAACGAACCTGAAAGAGAATAATTTTGATTAAATCACTACCCCACTAACTACAAGAGTTGGGATTACTTGTTACATACACAGCCAATTAAAATCACAGTGAGCCAGGCAACAACACAGAAAAGGTCCACACAAATCAACGAGGTGGTGCGTGGATTGTACACAACTCAGAAATTCGCCATAACTTGGCTACAACGGAGTTGTTGTTTATTATCTGCTTGCTACCTAGCACGCTGACTTTAGTTGTTAGGTGGCTCTGTTGTTGCCAGGTTATTGCGAATTGCGAAGTTGTGTACAATCCGCGCGCCACCTAGCAACTAAACGGTCCTCTCGCTAATGCCGCCTGCCTGACGCGTCTGAGCCCACCCGTTCCATGTCTATGAACCCCTACAAGTTCGTAAAGATAGCTCGGAAACAGACTGAAACTTGAAAGGCTGGTCATTCCAGACTCCTATAAGGGGCCCTGTGTATGATATAGCACACTCATTTTCACCTCAAAATCCAAACCCTGAAACACTTTTGGTCCCAATAAGCATTTCGGATGAAGGATTCTTAACCTGTACTGTATTATTGGTTTCTGCCCTCTCCAAAGTAATCTATAATAATAATGATAATAATAATAATAATAATAATAATAATAATAATAATAATAATAATAATAATAATAATCCTTGGGTAGTGCCTGACCCTCTTGGGGTATGCGGCACGGACCTTTATTGTATCTTTATTGTACATTGTACAGTGGGACCTTGATTTTTGAAGCGCCCGGGCCCACAGGCAGGATGACAGGAGGGGATGTGCAAGGTGCAATGCAATGCCTTGGGTGTGGTCATTTTCTGAACTCCCCCGGGTGGTTTGTCTTATCGGAAACACCACCTGAGATGAAGCCAGAGACGGCCTAACTCTGCACGAGATGAAAGGGGTAACTCCGGGCTGGGATTGAACTCGGGACCTTAACATCACTTCGCCTCCTGTGCTCTCCAAAATAATCTAGCTGTTGTTACAATACACTAAATGAACTGCAGTTCTTGCCAAAGACGGGAAAAAACACTCAGAACCCTCAACCTGGAACATCTGATTAAACATGTGTACTAAAATATGTTTCAAATATTCAGCATGGAAAAGAGCAATATTAGTGTTCAGACATTGTCTTCAGAAAAATTGCGGAAATTTTTGAACCTGCAGCATCTCATTCACTTGCATTATAATTTTGTCTTGTTTTACACTGATTCACTTTAGGGAGCTGTGTTGCTGAAACCCATTACTGGCACAAAAAAGGGGGTACTTCCTGTGTACTTTTGAGATGCAGTAATATTATGCCAAATCCTGACACAATTTTCGCTCTGATGGCTAGCAGTTCACAGATAAGCAAGACCTATCCTAATCCTCGGAATTCTTGTTCTTGTATTTTTTCACAGCGGGGCAGGGTTATTGTTATATAATCTTACGTTGCGTACGTGTACATGTACATGTTGGAACCATTTTCGAAGTGCCTGGGCCCATGGGCAGGATGACAGGAGGGGATGTGCAAAGTCCAGTGCAATGTTGTTGCTAATATCATTTTGTGAGCTCCCCCAGGTGGATTAGTCTATGGAAATTTCACCCGAGACAAAGCCAGAGATGACCCAACTCTGCACGCGATGAAGGGGGTGTCCCCAGGCTGGGATCGAACCCAGGACCTCCGTGGGCGCATACGTTACTGCAGCGCCACTTCACCTCCCTAACTCGAAAGAAACATGTTTTGCCGATACACTTGGTGCAGCAGATGCATTGTTAAGTCAGAAAATGAGGGTTTGTCCTGCGTCATACAAACACATCCATCCCTTAGAAACCATAGTTATACCATGTATCCACTGAGTTGAATCCATTTCCACTCTTTCTCCGTAAAAAAAATCTGTGACCTCAGAATCTGATTGTGAGATGCAAGATATTAGGATTATTACACTTGACAGTATCACAACAGTCTTGTCATTGACCACGCTGATCCATGCTGAAAATATCAGCATAAAATAAATGACATTGAACATGCACAGGGACTGTAGTCAAACATTGGGCAAAAGTAATTCTGGTATTGCATGACACTGGAGTTTTGCATCACACCTGATAAAGAAAAGCAAATTCGCTGAAATTATGCCTTTTTATCAGAAACATGTCTACTCCTTGGTACAATGGAAGTGTACACAGGTTGCTTGCCAGCAAATCTTATTCATCTACCACACTCTGAATTGGGTTGTTAAGCATGGAACATTACGAGGTGACAATATCAGAATTAGTATGGCTCTAATCCTGGCAGTAGCCTACAGTGTTTCTTTCACAATATGAGGGGTGTACAAAAAAAGACCGAACTTTTTAAATAGGGCAATAGAGTCTGTATAGAAAAAGTTCCGTCTTTTTTTTGAACACCCCTCGTATACTCCTGTCCATAAATTCTTATACAGGTAGTCCCTGGTCTACGAACGGTGTTATGTTCCTGAAAATGTCCATAAGTCGGATTTGTATACATAACTCGAATCTCTGAGGAACAGCGTATACATACAGCGTAAAGATGCCTCTCCAATGAACAGCTTACGTCATGTGTGTTTGTTTACATGCGCGGAAGAACAGAATTTGCAAATTATTTATTAATTATACAGTATTTATGTAGAACTTGGTGTCGTTCAACGTATGAAAAAGTGATTGAAAGTGGAGGTATATTGATAAATTATCCTTATTGGGAACCTTGGGAGCCCATTCATAAGTACGGATCACTGTAAGTCGGGTCATTAGTAAACCGGGGACTACCAGTACACAATAATAGGCAATCCTGTTTGTCAACATTACAGAATATATTGTTATGTATGCATGTATGTATGTATGTCAGTATGTTGGTGTGTTTGATTTCTACAGGGTGTTTCTTACTTGTGTGGCCAATGGTGGTCAGCGTATTGCTTGGGTCAAAACAAGTTGAAAATGTAGGGGGGAGAAATGTCGAAGGACCAACTGTTGACGACAATGGAGATTTGCGTGCCCCTGAGACAAATGCGTCCACCCACCCAACAGCTTTTCTGTGGGGAAGGTGGCAAACTGCTGTACTCTGGCTCCTGCAGTGGCTTTCGAAGTGTCAGAATGTGATCCCGATATTGATGGAGCTGGGCAAAGAGGTGACTTGACAGATCTCATTAGTTCAACCTGTGCAGGCTGAAATAAATGCATCTCTGGGCAAACTGGGGGGCATGGTGGTCTAGTGGTTATGCTCATGGCCAGCCAAGTGGGAAGTCTGGGGTTCAAATCCCATCCCATCACCTTCACTTGGTTAGGTATTTTTTCGCTTTTCACTTGACGTGTCTGGGCAGACTTGCACTCCCTTCTCTGCTCAGGGCCAGGAGAAAAGGTCTCATATCGTCGGCCGGCGATCAAAACCTCGTAACTCCATTTTGCGCGAAAATGGTCTTACGTACCTCGTAAGTCCCTTTGCACAACTTTGCAACGGTGTACATGAATTCAACATCATCCTCATGAAAGGTAAGGTTTACGTTATGCTATACTGTAGGAATAATTGTCAGCATGAACAGAAAACATGATTTTACAAAATGTTTTTTGTCCCTCCTGTAAAATTTGGTCTTGAGGAGTTATGAGGTTTTGATCGCCGGCCGACGATATGAGGACTGTCTGAAATGACTCGAAACTATAACAGCGCCCTCCCATGGGAACCTCCCCTTCCCCACATGCCTATAGACCAAGGAGTTGCAGAAAAACTAGCTCCTCTGGATATATTGTATGCATGTGTTAAATCAAGGTCTGTGGGAGGCATGGTGGTCTGGTGGTTACGCCACTGGCCAGCAAAGCAGGAGGCCGGGGTTCAAATCCCGTCCCCGTCACCTCTGCTTGGCCGGGTCTTTTTCTGCTGTTCACCCGACATGCCAGGGCAGAATTGCACTCCCTATTTTGCCCAGGGCCAGGAGAAAAGGTCTGGTGTATTTCAGAAAGTCAGAAATGACTATAATTACAGTGCCCTCCCTTGGGAACCTCCCCCTTCCCCCCTAAAAGGGCTCTGCCCTATCATGGGGTATTTAAAATAATAATAATAATAATAATAATAATAATATTAATAATAATAATAATATTAATAATAATAATAATAATAATAATAATAATAAATAATAATAAAATAAAGGTCTGTGCAATACCTTGCACTACCCATTATTATCTGTAGGCAAACTAAATGGTAGACAGGGTATTGAAGTTAGGTAAGTGCTGAATGAGGTTGTTTATTATCTTCAGAGCACTTGGGAAAGGAATTGACAGACCAAGTGATCAAAACATCCTGGCAATGGCGAGAGAGTCCACTTTGACATTGTCGTTACTTACAAGTAATTGTAATATAATTGCCATAGCTAATGCCACGGTGAAGATCTGAGCAGAAAGTGAGACACACAGTAACCGGTTGAAAAAATACCATGATCCATTTTAAATGCCTAGAGTCAAGAGTAATTTAATGCTACGAGGGCTATTCGAAAAATAAGTTTCGCAATGCTAGAGTTTCAACACCATGTAACAGAGTAAAAACAAGCATGGGCAGATACGTTTATCCTTCCTCTACTTTATAGGACTGATAGGCGCCTTTTTGCAACTTATGCGCAGGCACGGCAGCCATTGGACGAGACCGAGTGGTGAGCCGAGTGTGACAGTCCACATTCCGACCTCATCTGCCCTCACTTCTGCCTTAGTCCATGCGGCTCGCCACTCGGTCTCATCCAACGGCTGCCGCGGTTGCGCATAAGCTGCAAGACGGCGCCTATCCGTCCTATAAAGGAGAGGAAGGATCAACGTATCTGCCCATGCTCATTTTTACTCTGTCTGTCGCATGGCGTCGAAAGTGTAGCATCGTGAAACTAATTTTCTGAATAGCCCTTGTAACAATGTACCAGCCCCTTGAAACATGTGCTGCACTCAGAACAGAGATGGATGTATCCTACTTGAACAGTGCAGGCTATGTGATGAAAAGCATGTGGTGGGTCCAGCCTTACTGCAAGGGTGTGGGTTACAAGCATGACAATTGATTACAATAATCAAAAGATTATCAATAATGGGCATTTGACCACATTATACAAAATATGTCTGGAGGGAGCAAGAGAGAACAGAAGCAGCATGACAGTGTTCTCGAATGCAGAGTACGCTGACATGCACCTGGCACTTGGAGCTAATTTGGCCTGTTTGGGCTAATTTCAGTCTGTTTAGGTTGAACTAAGGGCTGGCGCAAATGAGGAAATTTGGAAGCAACTTATTGCCTGCCCACCCAGCCAGGACGGCACAGCGCATGAGCTCTCCTGGGGCAGTGAGCACAGGCAAGAAATTTGGAGCCGATCTGGTCGTGCTGGCATGGGCTGGGTTGGGCCGCAACACTTGTACCCTCCAGCGGGCAACATGAATACTTGGATGTGTGCGTGCAAGTTGCCTCCCTCCCACATTTCCTCATTTGCGGCAGGCCTAAGGGGATCTAAGGTCACCTCTTTGCCCAGGTCCATCAATGTTAGGCTCACATCTCGCCACTTAGACAACTACTGCACTAGAGGTTTGTTCCTTCCCCACAGAGAAGCTGTTGGGTGGGTGGACACATTTGTCTCAAGGGCGCATAAATCTTCATTGTTGTCTACGTCTACAGTAGGTCCCTCGACATCCCCCCCACACCCTCCAACAGGCTAACTACCATTGGCCATACTAGTAAGAAACATCCTGTATGTTAACTGCTTCTCTACATTCCCTGATTTTAGGCTGTTCAAAAAATAACATGAAAATTCATGTAACCAAGTGACCACCACAATCTTCAACTGATGAAAGGTTCAAGTTACAAGAAGTCTGAATAAAAAACAACAATATAGCACTTGAAATTTTACATGACTACTGTTCATTTTAACAGGCAATGAAACTGCTTATTGCAAAATGTGAAACTATTTGTCACATATTTGCAATGCAAATTCTTAAGGATAAAATTCCACTTGCCCTGAATGTATGAATTGTTTGTCAATAATGATTCCATGTCATCGAGGACTCCCACTTGTGATAGTTGAAAGACAGCTTCCCCCCCTTTTCTACCTCAGATCTGCACAAACCATGGGAAAGACAGTTACTCAGGTCTGTTTCATTTTACCGTTCAATTGGAGGTACTGCAATTCAAATATCTACGGATGATTAGTAAATTCCTACTATAGTTCAACTTTTAAAAGGTTGGACTAACATGACCTTTGTTGTCATTGTGAATTGCTCACTTAAGAGTCAAGATGTCTCCCCAAGGCTGTGCAATTTGGACTATTCTATGTCCATAATATTGTTATTTGAATCAGGTGCATGGTGGTGAAGTCCTTACAAGTTACAGCCTCCCACCTCTGAAGTCCCAGGTTTGACTCTTGGGTTGGAGAGAAGATTATCATGTGGAAAGAGTTTTGGTGGGTTCTCTTTGTATTTCCAGATTATTTCATTTCCTCTCGCACTCAAAATCCATCAGTAGCGCAGCAATTGACTCAAGTCATGATTTTAAAGAGGATCATCTAAGAGGCCAAGTAACCAATAAAGTTATTTTATTCGATGGGTTAACGCGTTAACCACTCCATAGGACCCACCTAATATCTCATTCTTGGTATTATAGCAAACACACAACATAAAAAGTTACTTGCCCATGCATATGGTCTATCATGGTTTACTTACTTCGTCTCCCTACTCTTCCCACGACTTCCGCATCAGGAACTTCAGCCTTGATGGCACGGGCCAGCTCCTGATAGCGGTTCCCATAACCTCATGCACCACTGTAAGAAAGACATACAATAGTGATTTTTTATCATGCATTCACAAACATCAATTATGGATGTGTTGCAGCAATCATTTTCAAGGTCTTACAATAGAGAGAAAAGGCATTTCATCTGGGCTAGGCAGAATATTCTTCATTCACTTTGAAATTTCAAATATGATATGATGTGATCCTAATTACGTGTCTGTAGTGGTAATCAATATATTTCTGCATTACGGTGTTTATTTTTAAGTATTTACTTTAAAACAGATACCCTTAGGTGTTATCAAAAGTATTTGTTGCTGATATTAAGTTGAGATGTGCCCCTCAAGCCCTGAATTTGCAAGATTAAAAGACCTGACATTATTGGAGAAACGAGGTCTGTGCCTACGTTTTCACATTACTGGGTACTTCAAATACAGGGTCATCGAAAAAGAATGCTTGCATTTTAAAACCCTAAACTTGAAAACTTGTAGACATATCTTAATGATGTAAGTTTTGAAATGCTAAGAATTGTCTAATGTTTTGGCCTCACTTCAGTTTGTTATGATAGGAGTTTTATTTGTTGCTTGGCAGATAAAAAAGGCTGTATTCGGTCTCGCGCCAAACCAGTTCAATGATATCTGGAGTTACCATTGCAATCCTAACCCATGCATATGGTCTATCACCACACACACTGTCCTTGATGATGCACATAAAAAGTGGCCTCATACATGAAACAAACCTGCCGTAGTAAGTTTCATTTGTTCAGCCTCCCCAGTGTGATATGTTTTGAATGAGAAGTTTTCCCCAAGGGGGTAGTCACTCCTCAAAAAATGTACACTAGCTCTCTTGAACTGCAGCTCTCCGGATCTCTGTGGCTCTTCGTGGCTCTCAGAAATATGGTAATATAGCTCTAGGAAACAAGTCCTTTAAAAAATCATGCAATTTAATGGATTTCTTAACCCTAACTACTTAGGTGGAGCCTGAGTGGCTCCAACCATTATTTAAACGTGATTTTAGCTTGTTAATCAAGTCATAAACAAGGCCTGTTTTTCTGTCTGAATATGCTGACTCAGCATGTGATTTTTACGTTTTTGGAAGCCTAATTATCTGAACTGCACTTTCTGTGAAAAGTCCAATATAACAATTTAGCTGATAAGCCGAGATTCCCTTTGGAGTCACTCAGGCTCCACCTACGTAGTTATAAGGGTGTTTCGGCCACCTACGTAGTTATAAGGGTGTTTCGGCCACCTAAGTAGTGAAGGGTTAACTGCATGTGAAAAGCCTGAGTCTCGTTACAGGCTCTTGTAGTATCCAATGTGTATTTTGAAAAGTACATTTGATGTCTAATAAAAATCTTGCACAATCACTCCACCCTTTTTTTTTCTCTTAATTGTCTAATATCGACACACTGATAGGAATGACAGATGTTGGGAGATGTGGTGCGACACACTGGAACCAATGATTCATATTGGTTATCATTGTGCACAGATCTTGTCACGTGCCTTCCTATCCACTGCATTAGGTAGTTACATAATGCAGGCCAATGGATTCGGAAATATGGCATGGTCTCCATAGAAACAGGCCGTAATTGATGGTCCCAAACACGTCATAAACATAACTCCCCTTTTGGTGCAAACACAATTATTGATAGTAGGTGCAGTGGCATTAGGAATCAATGCCACACTTTCTCACTAGGCAGATTAGGCCACCTTGATTCTTTTTTACATTACTGAAATGATTATGATTGGTTTATTATTTCAAAACTATACTCCGCACAATGACGTAATTATTCTGCATCATTACTAGCCAGTAACCAAGCCCACACACAGTGGTTTAAAATATCCCAGCGGTATTAATCCAAAGGCACCCAATATGCCATATCTCCTAAATCCCACATACCAGTATTCAATATCAACTTTGACTCCCATCACTGCTTCTGCTTTGTGCGAGTTCCGGCCGAGGTAGCCTTCTCAGTCCAAAGTACAGCCTCCTTCTGCTTGAAAATCCAAGGTTGTAATGCTTTTTATTGCATGCGTTCATGACTTGCGTTGAGACGGAGTGGGTTGCGTGCGCCATCTCAAGTCACTTTTGGTGCTTGTGGTTTACACCACCGTGTGGCGCTGGCTCCAGGGGCTAGTGGCCAAGTCAGAGCTTGGAAATAAGATCATTCATGATCAGTCTAAATCTGGGTCTAAAATTACTCAGGTGGCAGCACCATCGTGTTACCATGTCCCGGTCGCTATCGCTGTTGAAAACCAGTGAGCACATTGTAAACCACGCTGTAGAATCAGCTGAGCCACTACCACTCAAAGATCATCGTGTGGGGAGATGCTCTTGTCGTTACTCAAATAGAAAACTCAGCAAAGAGTCGTTCCTCTCCAACAGTTCAAGAGGAATATACAGGGTGTCTCAACTTTTTTGTCCGAACAATTATCGGAAATATTGCACTAAGCTGCTTATTTATTTTAGCAGTGACTATTGCAACCAGTGATGCTTCTCTGGCTTTATCAGTTGAGGGATGTGCCAGGAATGTTGGGGCATATTCTGGCTACATAGCTAGAAGATACATAGGCTTATTTTCCGATAACTGTTCGGATAAAAAAGCTGAGGCACCCTGTATTTCAGCTGTCTCAAAACGGTACAGATCTTATGAGAAAGTGTTCAAAATGCGAAGGAATCGGTTTTCTGGCAAAAAGTGCATGACAATAAAAGGCTCACAAAATCTGGTGACATGATTTTTTTAAAATTCTGCAATCGTCGCGACGTGTGTTTGTGGGTAGTATCAAGAGCTCTTGGTGCTATTAAACTAACAATTTGTGCCATCATGTGGCTATATTAATTTTGTGCAAAAATTCCTCCAGTTCCATTTTTATGTTCATGCATAACATTAAACCAACTCTTGATTAAACTCATATCTAAATGTGATTTTCGCTTGGTAGATCAAACACATTTTATTTATTAGCACAAGAGGTTCCGAATTTACACAAAATTAGTGTCAATTCCACATTTTCTTACCTTGAACGCTTCAAACTCTGAAATTTAACCCGTAATATCCCGTGATCGATGTTGTCCCAGAATGTTTTAGTGCGTAATTTCGACGTTTATTTTGTGGAGGCTTGGTTACAGAGACAACTCGACCGTGTGAAGGTAGAAAAACCCAGTCCTTTATATAGCACGCCGTCAATTCGGTCGAAATACCCTAGTAAGGTCGTAAGGTCATGTGGGTCGTCTTGTGAAACAGCCAATTACGAACCAACCTATATAATACATTATGAAACTGCTCTCGGACTCGCAATTAATCAAAACAGAGGGATGATATCTGGGGCATTCTACCATGAGTAGTGCGTCGCTCATTTGGTATTTTTCATAACGATCGAAAATATTGCTAAATAGTAAAATTAGTCGACCGAAGTAGCAGTAGGTGAGGGGATATGGTATCCGGCTGCTAATCGGGAGGTCCGGGGATCAAATCCCGGGACCGGCAACTCTGACCGTGGTTTTCTGTGGTTTCCCACGGTCCCTCCAGGGAAATTCCGGAGTTGCTTCCGTAATTAACAGGCCACAGCCGCTTCCTTCCATCCCTATCCCTTCCCAAAAAGCGAAGAAAAAGTAAAAAGCAAAGAGTTCCTGACAAAAAAATTTGGATGAACTCCCCCCCTAAGAGAGCCAATGGCTCTATCACGGGGTAAATTATTATTAGTAAAATTAGTCCATACAGCGGTACACTTATTGTACTGTACTGTACATAGCATATAGGACATTTGTATAGTTGTTAAACTTTTAGTAACTATCGTTATTACTTATTAGTTCTTCATTTGTTCATAAAAAGAAAAATACGGCATATAAAATTTAACAAACTAATCCAGGCACATCTGTGTAAAGATCACTTGTTTTTAGATTAGGTTTATTTGGGGAGCCGAGGCCAACATTAATGCAATGAGGCTTACATTGTTCTTTAAAAAAACAAAAAAAAAAGTTAGAAAGTGCACAAATCGTTCAGGCTTCCTCCCGGGACTGCTGTAACCCAATTTCCCCCTTGGCATGGGGTGGACATGCTGGTGATGGACGGCGTCCGACAGCGGCCAAGGAGGTCGTAGAAGAGTCCTCAATTAAAAGACC
>JYFJ02007931.1:0-13961 GCA_000934665.2 Catajapyx aquilonaris
GTCGAGACCCCACTTGTCTGTGTGTGTTATCAGACAACTTGCACTTGCGGGAGCGAATATTCCGAGCGACTGTTCAACTCCAAGGCTGGGGGGAGACTCGGCACAACACTGTATGGACATATATAAATAACAAAACTACGCGTATTACACCGAGCTGCACATTACACATAGCAAAAGCCTCATTTATATGGACGAATGAATGCAGCACATATGCAGTCACCGCATTATATTTCCAACAGTTACGAATACCGCGTGTCATTGTGCGTATTCCAACACGCATAATTTTGTGAGTCCTCCTCTCACTGCAATATTAAAAATAAACTCTCATGACCCATCGACCTGAAAATAGTTAGTGTTTCCATCGGGTACTGTAACGAGCTTTGTTCCTTGGTGCAATCCATTTAGCTCTAAAGATTCACAATTAGCCAGTAAACCCAAGATTATCTGTATTCACTAGTATGTAAGCAAGTGTAAGGTCTTAAAACTGGTTTTTAAAACGTTGTGGACGATATTATCCCTTTTAAAGCAATTTCTTGTGGTCTTTCTCTTCCCTCTCTGTCCACGGGTCCATCCTTCCATCCCTTATATTCGTCGGCAGTGCAACTTAGGCCCCCGACCATAATTCCCTGTGGCACATGAGCTGCAAAAAGGAGCCGACAATTTGGGGGTGCAACGGAGCGAAACGGCGATCGTGTGCGCGGCAATTCCGCCCCAGGCTAAAGCGGCCAATAAGAAGGCCTCGATTCATTGGAGCCCTCAATATAGCCATAATGGGGCTAACGACTGTTCCGACGCACTCAGGCGTTCGCCAAAACCCAATAAGCTGAATGATGGTGGGGGGAGAAGGGAGGCAGTGAGTGAGTGAGTGGAACCAGCGTGGATTGACAACAGGGATTAAGGGGGTATAGGACCTTTATTCCTGACACATTGCCAGATTTGGAGCCTGGTTCAAAATGGATTAATATATTGCCCGCCATCTACCCTCCCACCCAGCCCCAAGGACTGATGTGGTACAAAATGGTAGCTTTTTGTAGGGTCGCACACTGGCCTCTCTCTCCATGGTGCTGCATAAGCCACACTGGAAAATATGCCCATTACAACCACAACATAAGCTTCCCTTTCCACCCGGCGATATTAATGTAAAATGTATACACTCATTAAAACGTGTGTTCGCCAAACCAATGGGAATTAATGTGGTTAACGGCCGATGCAGATAAACCGGATGTTAATCAAAGAGCGCGTAGAGTCGTTGCGTGCATTTGCCTCCCACAAAATAGTTCCCAGTGTGTTGACATCAAAACGACATGTCTACTTTTTGAACTTTTTTTTAGAGAGAGTCGGGGGGGGGGGGGNNNNGGGGGGGGGTAGACTTGGAGTGGGAGGGGCGAGCGTTGTTTACAGCACGCGTACGGTGGTATCGATTAGACGTGTGCATGTCAGCAGCTGCAACCAAGTGATAGACAGCCCGCTTGATTGATTAAAACTCGATCGAATTTTCCACATGGGGTGAAGACGTAACAGAGTAGTGTCTCGGTATCAAACAGCGCAGGTTTGACATGGAGCGGGTTTTTTCCCCTCAAAATTGAATATCAAATACGGTAATGATAGCAACATGTGTATGCTCTGTACAACACTCACTACAGCGCTGATTATTGCTTGTACCGACACAGATGTTCCTGGACAGCTGCATTCCCCGAACACGCTGAAATGACGTGCTCTACAATTCAGGGCTACTGATGCCGGACGCCAAAGTTGCAGACCATGAATTTACAACTTGGGGAGTCGAAAAACATTGGAGATAAACCGATAGCGGAAAAATGTCAGTTGAACCTGCTCTTTACTCACTCTGATGTTTGGCGTTAACTTTGTACTTTGCGTATACCCTTTACCTGTCATCGTCAATATAATTATGTAGTTGTGAGAAGGATTTCAGCTTAAGCCATTTTTGACCCTGACGTCAGTGACAGTCTCCCTGTGTGTGTTGTTGAGGATACGAAATCATCTTTAAGTGTATAAGTATAACGTGATAGGTCCTATAATATGGGTATGTTTAAGATGGCTCTATGACAATATTATTCAGGTGTCACCTTTTTGTCTTGAACAGCTGAGTTCTCTTGTCCCCATGCCCATGCCTCCTCCCAAATAAATTAAAAGTGGCCCGTACTGTTATTGAGAAAATCCCAGGAAAATCCTAATATTTTTATGAAAGGCAGTATAGGAAGCCGAGAAACGACTCGTGGGGAATGCAGCAGGTCTGCATTCCGGAGGATTATACAGCTCATATATGAGGGGGGAGCAGTCATTCCTGAAGGCTAATTTGATTTCGAAACCGATAGTTATTTTGTAATTATTGCAGTCTTATATTTTGCTATTTTCATGTTATTACTGAAAAGGAATTCTTCGCTGGTCGTTTCCTATTTTTTCACACTTGGTATAGTAGCCCAGCCTCAGTAATGAATGATGTAAAATTCATATTATTTTGTGCAAGGCTATAATTAAGGTTGATGACTGTGGGAGTGCTGAGATGTCACCGCCTCAATTGACTGCCGGTATCTTAAGTAGGCTATTTTTGTTTGTAGGCCCTTTTAATCTCTGGATTTATACACACTACTTATTCTTTTCTTTGTGACAAATAATAGCTCAATTTCATGGTTGGATATAGTGAGATAGGAGTGGAAGTGGGGATGGTTAATTTTCGACTCATGTTTATAGCAATAGAACGAAGTAGTGTCGGGAAGGTGTATAAATTATAGCGTCAACACGGGACAGCACTCACTCGGCCACTCGGCCCGAAGAAATAAATTCATTTATGTGCACAATGCATATGTGCAACGAAGGAAAAATTGGGCGTAAAATGTAAAAAAAAGTGGACGTCAAAATTTTGAAATCCCTCTCCTCGCTCCCACCAACTCCATCCCTTGTTTTCAACTTAATATTACAGCATTGGACCAAAATAACTATTACGGTTATACATTACTGAGGGTGGGCTACAACTTAACTAACAAGCTTGACGACAATAGGAGTGACTACATTAAAACATAAAAATGCAATTTTGAAAATGACAATACTCTAGAGAGCTGAGATATGCTCTTCACCCTGCCATATACAGGGTGGACCAACTTCAAGTGTCGTTTTATAACGGCTATTAATAGAAGCGCTTTACGATAGACGTAGCAGCGACGTGTAAAATTGCCCACTTCGGCGCCATCGAAAATATTAGCTCTTTCGTTTGCAGGCTTCCCCCTTGCATTACAGGTCCATGGTCCATCTGGTGCCTTGGGCATCACCCATTTCACCCAGGCGCATCGAAGGTCATGTGTGCACCTCCTTTTTTCCAGGTCAACCCAGCAGCAGGGATGATTACATGTGTGCTGCTATTGGCAGCTAATATTTCAGATGGCGCCGAAGTGGGACATTTTACACGTCGCTGCTACGTCATCGCAAAATCACTGCTATTAATCGCCGTTATAAAACGACACTTGAAGTTGGTCCACCCTGTATTTCCTTCTGTGAGATCTTAAAATATCACTGAATTTTAGCTCTGGAAAGATTAAAATTTTAATTATTTAGGAACTAATACAAGGACATAACAGCATGGCATAATGAGGCAAAACGGACAGATTCCGAAGTCCTTCTCTTCTAACACGTGGGGAATACTTCTATGTAATATAACCAAGATTAAAAGGCAGATCCCTCCCACAATCTTAATCTGAATGCAACCTAATCAGGACAACCTACTGCAATAATTGAGGGCGATTAGTACCTCGGGGAGTCTTGTTGTTGTCATTCCAAAGCGTCTGATAATTGCAGAAGTTCCTTGTGTAAAATGTGACATATGACACTCCGTTTCTTTTAAAAAATGTATCACCCTCAGTCTTTATCATTTTGGATTTCCAGGGGTGGGTGGCATTCACAAAGTTCAATAATTGATGGGTGGAATCTGTCTTTCCATTTTGCTTCCTCTATAAGATACGTTTGAGAATATCACAGTCCTATCATTATACCATTAAACACCGAATAGCAAAGTTATTGACGCCATTAGCCCCTAACCCCACACCGTTCAATATAGTTCGCCAGCACCAAATCACCTTCAAACTGGAGAAGGTCCCAGAACGCCATAGATTTCACAGCCAAACATATAAGATATTCAGGGTGACATGTCATAATGAGGCAAGCGCCAAAACCCAAATTGACAGGGGAAGTTTGTTTGACTTGGCAGTGTATATGGCTTAGGCAGCAGGTTAAACATGAATGTCATCGACGCCACGGTTTTGAAGCCTCACTGGCTCTTCACGCGTAAAGAACATGCACTTGACTTCTGATTCCATGAAAAACTCAATTTGGGCCAATGCGGAACTGGCTCCATTATAGCGTGGCACTCGCCATACAGGATGCCAGAAAGGGCTAATGTGATTAGCGTCCACATACAGCCAGGACAATATGGATGCTGCATCAGAAAGTGCCGAAGGGAAGTAGTACCGACCTCTCCAGCAGCCACAATGCAGAGCACCTACTGCGCATCAGCACGATGATGGTTGATTGGCAAAAGTGTGCTTAAACTCCCTTTTTGCCACCACAAACCATCTCTGAGAAGCCATTACGGTGCGGCATTTTCCTCTTGCACGAAAATGTCCGTGGCTGAAATGAATGATTTGGTCCCGACTCCCAGAGCTTGGTAGGGAATAGGATATGGCATTTAAATCTATTGAGTTTCCGGCTTGCGCCCCAAACCTCACCCCAGTAGCAGCCGCCTTTTGAGAGGTGGGTATATAGGTAGGCAGAAGGGAGCGAAGGAAATGCAGTGAGTCGCTGGGCCGCAATCGGCCGAGAAGACTTGGCAGCCACCTTGGGCTGTTGACACACAAGATGAAGCGTCAGCCAACCCCCCCGGATCAATAGAAATTCGGATTCATGCGGGGGGAAGACGAACGGCACACGAGATAAGTGAACGGGAAATCCTTTCCGCCAGCCACCCACTTTTCCTTCTTCTTCGTGGGGGGAAAAAGGTTTCAATTTGTCGCCGTTGGACCGAATTGACCGTGCTCCGCCTGCCAAAGTAGCGCCCCCAAAAAACGAGGACCCCTGCTACTCCACAAATAAAAGAACAGCCCCGACTATCTACCACGCTCAAATGATATTACGGGACAAACACTTTATACTAGGTGACACGATTTCTTTTCTGCGATTGATAATCTGAGGGCTAACCCCAAGGGCTGCTGGGCTTTGCAGAGGAAGCTGTGGCTCATTCGTCTCTTTTGGCTGTATTGTACGTTTAACAATATTAACAATGTAACTAACAATTATTGAGGGTTTGTGACGTCAGTATACCTTTCAAAAACTGAACACATTTTTTGGCTTTAGAATAGTTAACCGGTTACAGATCTACAAAGTTACGAAGTTCTTTTCTGTCCTCAGTAGTAGGCTACCTTGTATAATCAATTAATCATAAATGAAACAAATTGGGTAAATAAAATAGAGTATAGAGAGAAAATAGAGAGAAAATAAAATAAAATAGTTCTGTTGTATGCTGCACCTTCGGCTATACTACATTATCCATTATGTATCAGTCGGTTAAAGGAGTATGTTACCAGACCAGACCTAGAAATTATAGCCTCCAACAGAGGTGCTGCTTCCCCATGATGCAATAACTCGCACTCCCATAGGCAGAACCTTTGTTGGAGACTAATTTCTAGGTCTGGTCTGGTAACATACTGTACAGTACAGTAGGAATAAGATCTGAGAAACTCTTACATCATTTTTGTAACCCAAAAGTATATTAAAATCATGTTCGTTATGTTCTTTCGTGAGTAATAATAGCAATTTTCCTCAAAATCTACCTCTTCCTGAGGTGATGGATATTAAATGAAATTAAATATTGCTGGAGGTGTCTCAAGCGTGCAATAAACCTGCATTACTGCCTGGAATAATACTATTACGAAAAATTAAGTGGATGTGGAATTAGCAGTTTCCAGAAAGAAACAGAGATTTTAACTCCGCCCTACGTCCTCATTCCCGCAGGGAGAAGGAAGTTCCAAGCTGTGTACAAAGCTGGCCTACAGTACACGGAATTAATGGAAATTATCACGTTAATGTTAAGAGCCAGTATATAAAATGAGGGAAGTACAGTAAGTGCAGAGAAGAAGTGCATTATTACGGTTAATATTTTAACGTAATATTTATGTCTAGATGACCCCAAGATGTTCACTTCCAATAAGCATTAAAACCAATTTACCAACAAAAATACAAGTAGCCTACATGACCATCTTATTATAATTATACTCCAGAACTCATATGAGTTTTAACTGTATGTTGGCAGCATAATATTTGGTATATTCATTCACTCTAATTAAAATAAAAGTACTGGCATATTATAAATGATGGGACAAAGCATAGTGAAAAATTAATATGGGTCATTCCATGTCAATCCTGTAAATGGTGGTGGCTTGACCCCTTCTGATTTAATTGAAAATAATCAGGTAGGTAGGGGTCCGTACCCTATTGCGAAATCCCAAATTTGAGGCCGCTGGAGTAAAATCTCACGGAGATATAACAATGGAAAGTTAAACAATGACGTCCATGTAAAGGAATTTAAATTGTTCGGACTGTTCTCCCAACACCCTCATGTTACATATCAAATGGAAGGTAATGCAGAGAGGAATAACATGGTTGCAAAATATTCGACCTAACTCGAAAAACGACGTCGCAGAAAATTCGCACATATATGTCCAAATCACTCTATATTTCCAATAGCCGTAACTCATAACATTATGATTTTAACAAAGTGATATTTAGGATACAAGGCAATCACCTTTGCCTAAGTGCACATGCAAAACCTCATTGCGATAGGTCAAGCAGGGTTGGAAATAAAAAATCCCGAAAATATGAATCACCGAATTTTTCCGATTTTCGAGCTCAAATTTCTCGAGGTAGGACTGGACCGATTTTGACTTTTGGTGTGTCAATAGATTCCTTGGATCATCCCCTATTCAGAAATGCATAAGTGATTCTTTACCCGTGAGCGATAATTGATCAGCGAATGAAAAACTTCCATGTGATAAGTCACGCAAGGGTTGGAAATAATAAATCCCGACAATATGAATCACAGCATTTTGCCGATTTCCGAGCTCAATTTTCTCCAGGGACCTATTTTGACTTTTGGTATGTCAATCTATTTCGTGGATCATCCCCTATTCATAAATGCATAAGCTATTCTTTACCCGTGAGCGACAATTGATCGGCGAATCTTCAAACGTATGGGTGCATGATTCCTTGCACCGCCTTATGCACCCATACGTTAGAAAATTCGCTGATCAATTATCGCTCACGGGTAAAGAATCGCTTATGCATTTCTGAATAGGGTATGATCCAAGGAATCTATGGACACACGAAAACTCATAATCTGTCCAGTCCTACCTCGAGAAATTTGAGCTCGAAAATCGGCAAAATTCGGTGATTCATATATTCGGGATTTTTTATTTCCAACCCTGCTTGACCTATCGCAATGAGGTTTTTCATGTGCACTTAGGCAAAGGTGATTGCCCTGTATCCTAAATATCACTTTGTTAAAATCATAATGTTATGAGTTACGGCTATCGGAAATATAGAGTGATTTGGGATATGTGCGAATTTTCTGCGACGTCATTTTCGAGTTAGGTCGCATATTTTGCAACCATGTTATTCCTCTCTGAATTACCTTCCATTTTATATGTAACATGGGGGTGTTGGGAGGACAGTCTGAACAATTAAAATTTCTTTACATGGACGTCATTGTTTAAATTTCCATTGTTATATCTCCGTGAGATTTTACTCCAGCGGACTCAAATTTGGGATTTCGCAATAAGGTACGGACCCCAACCTACCTGATTATTTTCTATTAAATCGGAAGAGGTCGAGCCACAAATTTTTAGAAAATTTACAGAATTGAGATGGAATGACCCTAGTGCAAGTCTACATCTTGAAAAGAATTCTTTGAGTAGTGTTTGCGCGTAATTTTTGTTACATTAAAGTATGTTTTTAATTACGTTCACGTCTATTAACTGCATGCAATGTCGTGTTGTATCAGCTGTAGTGGCTGGAATGATTGACCTAAAATTTGTAAATTTTACATATCAAAAAGCAACAGATTCTAGGCATAGTTTCTTGTCTTTTTGACACTAATCGGGCCAATAGTTCGGTTGCGAAAATTTAAATTCCGCATACCGCCTATCCTGCTCAAGGTAATTTTTGGCAGGTCCACTCCAGCTGACTTCACTGGTTCCTGGGTGGTAGCGACTTAATCCCTCTCCTGCCTCAGGAATGTTCACCATATGACGTAGAGTCGTAGACCAATGCAGAATCAGGTGCTATGCGAATATAGACCTTTAGACCTACAAGCCTAACTGTTAATATATTCAAAGTTTACACAGGCTACGATAGACAGCCCATGTACCCAGGTTAGAGGGATAGAGTAGAGAAAGACGTCACGGATTAAAAACGAAACAACAATTATTACCGCTTGTTTCTGCAGGCGTCATTGTTGATAACAACTGATTACTTCTCTATTCAATGTGGTTTCTGGGGTCTTCTTTCCCCATCTAGTACCTCTAAATCCGAATGAGCTCGGTACTTGGGCAGTGCAGCATTCATGTACATTACAGTATAGTGTATATACCCAGTGCATGTACTGTATATGTGTTCCTGAGGGGGAGGCGGAATGGTGCTGCGGAAACGTATGCGCCCATGGATGTAAAGGGGGGTTCACACTAGCTGACGGGAGCATACGAAAAGAGCGATCCGAAAGAGTGGACCAATCAGAGCCCACTTGAGGATGACGAAAAGTGAAAGGGATTACGAAACGGAAAAGTTGGTTGAAATCAACTTTTGACGGACACGGAATACGGAATACGTAGGCTTACGGACCTATCCACCAATGGAAGAGCCAGGAGAGCGGTAGGGGTGTGGCGAGCGAAAGTGAAAGGGAAAGCCGGCAGCGCCTCTGGCGGGGACAGGACGAAGGACATCAGTTGGGACTCGGGACCCAGGGCGAGCGGGCCTCGGGAGATGGGAGAAGAGAAGGGTATGACCGTGGGTCCGAAGGGACGGAGGGCCCGAGGGAGATCCGGCTTCCTCCCCGAGAATTCAAGCACAGCGCATGCGCTGCGGGATACGGAGGCTAAAGCCACGCCACTCGTTTTTGTGTCTGAACACCCCCCACCTCTTTCCGTTCGTCCCGTCATACCGTTCCGTTCGTTTCGTATGCTACCGTCAGCTAGTGTGAACCCGCCTTAAGGGTCTCGGGTTCGATACCAATAAGCCCGGGCGTTCCCCCCTTCATCTCATCCAGAGTTGGGTCATCTCTGGCTTCGTCTCGGGTGGGATTCCTTGAGACTAACCACCCGGAGAAGTTCACACAATGTACCGTATGAGACATTGCATATCCACTCCCAGTCACACTCTGCCCGTTTTCCCGGGCGCTTCGTTCAAGGTTCCAGTATGTATCGTACTACAACGGTATAATAAAGGTCCGTGCTACTACCTCTCAAGGAGGGCAAGTGCTACCAGCATTATTATAATAATAATATTATTATATGTGATCCTGAAGCAACACTCTCGACCACCGGAAAACACATGATTCAGCGTTTCATGTAACTTATTGTGTAGATTATAATCATCGATTTCAATCTCTAGGGACGACATAATTTTGCAGGTTACAGGCAAACCCCCCCCCCTTCCCACTCCAAAATCAACAACAATGTCGAGTGGAAGTAAGACATGTGTATGTGCAGGCTTTCTTGATGCATTCTCGTTCCCTTCTGACGTTGATGAAGGCAGATCTACAGAAGGGGGTTATTCATTTGATGGCACATAGGCCTACATGGAAACTTTGGATGACACCGTCACCATTCTACCAGAGGTCCAGAGCTGTTTAGGTTATACTGGCACATTATTTATTGTCATTCAGGAATCCAACTGCCGGCATCAGGGCCTAACATGGAATAACTGATGTGCTACTTGTCCCAACTTTCAACATTCAATATCTGTTCAACCTTCAACGGCCTACGGCCCACATTGTTCCAGTAATATACGGCCGCGATATGGTAACCGGGAAGTAGATACATCTTGTTTAATGTTTTCATCAAGGATCTCATCTTTTTCACAATGGCACCTTCGGGTTCGGGGATTGGGTTCTTTTCGGACCCTTCCACAGATGCTTGCCGTCTTCATACCTGCACCCTTCTCGGACAAAGTAGCGGTGACAGTTTCAGCGTTTCAGTTTGAGAGTACCTCGAAGTGTTTAATGATAATAAGCATGCAATTCCACTCATACATTTTGGAAACTCTTATTAAAATTCCTCCTAGCGGCAATTCCGAACCAGGGTGATCCTCCTGCTCTATGGATTCATAATACTGTAAAGAAAAAAAGGCTGAAAAAATCTGCATGGTGACTGAGGTACAGGCCTTCGTGTGCTTTTTTAAAATACTGAATGGTGTAACGTAGTTCCTGTCAAGTATTGGTTACGACCACTGTCTAGTGGGCGAAAGGAATGGGCGTGACAATGCCTGGTGTAATATAGTCAGGCTCAAATAACACTTGGACGCCACAGTTGTAGCCCTCAGCTAATAGAGGCGCGACACTATGCCGACACTATGCAATATGGAGTATTAAAATTAATAATCAGGCCTACTCAGCATGGATAAAAGCATATTTTGTGGTAACTGTCTTTCTTTATTGTCCGATTTGTGCTACTTGAGATGTCACCACGGTTGTCGAGCTGGAAAACTTCTTATCTACGTGAAGTTTCTAGGCAGCGGACTTACGGCAGCGGTCCCGGGTCTAATACCTACGGAAAAAATACCGGACGGGATAAAATACAGACGAGAAAAAAGTGGAAAGGTATAAATTATGTTCTGTGTATATTTTCGGTAATAAAGCTGTCGGAAATTTATTCTGTCTGTATTATGTCTTTCGGTATTACGTACCAGACCCTACGGCAGAATGCGATTCCAGTGTTCTAGGTCGGTTGGGCAACACTTAGCTCCTGGTGGATGAGTATGACCCTGCTGGACCTCCTCCACGTCCATCTCTCGATATAGGTGTAGGCCTATGCAACATGGCTTCGGGTTGGTCTCGTCTTCCCCTTCAGTGGGGGTGGCGTTTTCTAACACCTTCACGAACAGATCCCGGAGATCAACGGCTGGGGTCACATACTTGTATGTTGGTACTTGGATGCTCATTTTTATCATTTTCTCCTTAGAGTCAGGGTTCTTTGTATCTTTCACGATCGTTTCACCCTGCTCGGACAAAATAGCCGTCTAAGTTCAGCATTTCAATGTGAGAGTATCACTGAAAGTATGTCTTAATTATAAGTGACCCTAAGTGACAGTACATTTTAACACGCATTTCCGCTCAGACATTTTGGAAACTATTATTGAAATTCATCCTGGCAGCAATTCCGAATCCAGGTAAATGGTAATCCCCCTGCTCTATGGATTAATGTAGCCTACTAAAAAGAAGAAAAAAGCAGGAAAAGGCTGAAAGAATCTGCATGGTGCCTGAGGTGCAAGCCTTTATACTAACTTGTATATTCTAACTCAATCATTGCTTCAATGCTATTATTCTTCCTATGGGCTATCGCAAGTTTCACACCCTCTCCCTATACAAATATTTTTTCACCATTTTGATGGTCACAACTACGAACTGTCACTTTGTGCGGGTGGTACGAATGCTGGGCTTACCTCCACGATGTTATCGAGTGCGGTGCGACGTCGAGGCATCCTTCGAACACTCGTGGAAAATGCGCCCACTAAATAATGACCTCCAACGTATAAAAAATGTTTTACGGAATGTTTGAATTGGCGATTCCTTGGCAACAAGCATAATTGTGACAATAATATGCAATCAGGGGAGCCAATCACCCTGTAAGGCCTGCTGCAATATGTAGATGTGGGGATGAAGTAGGTCTACGAAGCCTTGAACTGAACGGGTCACTTTCCCCTTATTCGAGGAGGATATGTTCCATTGTTGATATTGTAGCTGTGCATACTTTTCAGTGGGGGAGTTTATTCTAGCAATAAGTTGTGATAATGTTCATGGTTATAAATTCAGAATTTGCCATGTTTCAACTTTCAAACGTTCCCAGAAGGCTGTCTCCAGATTCTGGCATTATCTAACCCTTTGAAACAATGGTAGAACATGCCCGATTGTTAAAAACCGCACTAAAAGTGATATTTCACAAAAGGCGTTTTCTTTCAGTCATGATGTTGGCCTATTGTGTAGTAATACGCTGATTGAAGGGTCGCTACATCTATTTCATTAAATTACAGTTTTAGAAATTAATTATGCAACTCAAAGAACTTGGCGGGATATGCACTTCTTTAAAAATTAAAATAAATATTCCAGCACCTTCCAATTTTTCCTCTGGATATTTGAATTTTATAAATAATGCAAATTCGATGATTTCAAACCCTGATTTTCGCAACTCATAGACCCGATTGGAAAACACTGAGATTCACTTTTGCTTCTGATAATTTTATGCACAATCTGCTTTAAAAATTCATTACTTACGAACCGCGACAAAGTGTGCCCTGCAGTGGAATCTGTCATTTGTTTTCTCTGTTGCACATTTTGCTTCCGTCTCATTATAAAAACTATAAAATTGGCGTGGATTTGTAAGACATTGTTGATGCTACTTATTTGACGCTGCAGGGATGCATATTCTAAGACAAAGTTTGTGACAAAGGTTAGCGAATTGTACTATTAATATGAGAGTCTAATACTATAATAATCTAGATTCTATAGAAAATCGCTACAGTATAACCAATGTGATGAGATTTTTGTTAGTGGTTTGGGGGAGCCAAAGCAACTAATGCTTCAGGTCTGGAATAGGGGAGGGGTAGAGGGAAAGAGAGATATTTGGAGTATGCTATGGGAGGAAACGGGAGAATCCAGAGAAAACCCACCCGAACATGCCGAGAATTTCTTGAAACTCTTTCCACATGAAAGGTTTTGCATTGAAGAAAGGAAAGAAAGGTGTAAATGTAGAAAGTTCAATATTTATAGTGAGCGTATATAAACATAAGATAGGCAACGTATACATCTCTCCAACGACTCCTTCATACCGAGGCCATTAGTGAGGTTCTTAGTGCCTCCCGTTAATTCTCAACATGGAAAATGTTTTCTCTTTATTCGCTTGCCTGTGGTCTTATAGCCGTCTATTATGAGATCATATTTCTCCGTTTCATGTTGATTTACAGTGGGCTCCCCCGCTTGCACAAGGAGCTGAGAAGGCCACTATACCTTTCGTGTTGTCTACTTAATGTTCGGCGCTAAAGTTTCTCCTGGGTAGCATTTGGTAATGAACTCCATCCCGAGACTCGCTTGATTTTTTCGGGGGGAGGGGGGAGACCCACAAAGCCACCAACCCTTCTATTCGTGACCAATTACAATCAGAAGCAGGGGTCTAACGTGTGCAATCTTCGGATTATTACGATGGTTAAGCGGCCTGCCCTTACAAAGCTCATTGGTAGCTTGTCGACAACTAAGAGACCCCCCCTGACTCATCACTCTTATAGGGCTATTCTAGGCCACCTGTTCAAAGTCGCCTGTTATTGACCGACACTAAATTCCAGACTGAGTATAAAACTAAACAGACGAGAAGAATAGTTGAAATCAAGATTACAGCATTGCCAAGTTTTATTACAATAAGAAGTGACTCATTTTCAGGCACGATCTACGAGAAAGCGTGTAGTCTTATTCAAAGTATACTTGTCAATCGAGTGGTGAAATTAAGTGATTCGCGCTGGTTCACATTACTATAGTGACATTCTTCACACGTTTTAAAATGAAACAAAAGGTTTTCAGTGATGATAACCCTTGGCATGAGGGTTCTACAATGGGGAACTAGCCTTCATTTTGGAAACTACATAATAAATTCGCCCATATTTTTTGGATTTTTTTGGCATATTCCGTTTTAAGATATCAG
>KZ539752.1:3754-14002 GCA_000934665.2 Catajapyx aquilonaris
CCCCCCCCCCCCCCCCTTTATAATTCTGCCAACATCCCTTCGGCAGTCTGGATAAAGTGAAAACTTTTGAAGCCGGTCTGACAAATGAAATTGGAATAGTTGACCACCTCTGGAGCTTCCTTTTACCCAAAAACCTGACAAAACTATCCGGCACTTCTAGACCAAAAGCAGTGGGTGGTGGGAGGACTAGTTATAATTTATGCAGCTGGTTGAGTAAATAATTCAAGCCAAACTAGGATATTCTGCTGATGTTTCATGTAAGAATGACGTCAGTAGGCCGCGAGGAAATGGCTAGGAAAAGCGGTTCAAAATAATTCATCGTAGCATTTTTGCAAAAATAACTTGATGTGACGACGTTTTTTTCAGCTTACCACACTCTTATGCAGTATACTGCTGAAAAAACAATGTGAAACTCACTTTACCTTTTATATATAAAAGGTAAAGTAAGCTTCACATTTTTACCTCTCCTTATAAAGAGGCGGTTCATCCTGGCGTATATGTAACCCAACCAACTCTCTTGTGTTGCTGGTTGCCAACATGCTGCTAATTGGCTGGTTAAAAATTCAGCACCCTGTACTTAGCTTGATGTGTTTGGTACACTGTGTTCTTTGTGAGGGATGTAAATAATAAATGACATTGGTACGTGGCACACGTATGATGTGGGCCATTTATTTTCAGGAAACGTGGCAACCTCCGATGCGAGGTGCAGAAGAGTTCTCAATAAAGCCGGAGGGATGTTGACATTTCATCTTCAATTAATGCAGGGAAAACAGTTTCTGTCTTATTGCGCGAGGCTTACGTGGTAGAACCCTGGCCGGAGTATAATGTTCCGCAGTGTTTTCATTTTCAAAGAGTAAAGAGAGAGACTGCAAAATTTTAATACGGGTAAATTTGCAAAAGCCGGATTTTTTTGGGGTCGTTGAAAAACCACTGAATCATACTAAATCAATTTCACTTTATTGGCCCTAGGCGTATTATAAAAGTACAATGGTTTCACCTATACCAAATACAGCGGTCGTTACCTGTAAGGCGTTCTCGACCTTTCCCAGTTAATTACCATAGTAACTGTACAGTAACCCACACATGCTGATGAGCACTTTTTAAACAGATATGCTCTCTAGTAGATCGACAGAAGATTACACTCACAGTGACATGGTACAAATGAACCGCACATAAAAGTGAGACATTAATGAAAATGGCATTTCAGATTTTATCTTTCCGTCTAAAATGTAACAATGTAGCTGGTTTAAAATTACAAAACAGTAGTGTGAAGGATGTGGTCATATATAGCATATCTTTGTATTAATACGATTGAAGCATATAACGTTCTTCATTTAATTTTAGTGACATCCTGACAGGTGGGACTTCTACACAAATTTAGACATATTTTCGACGCTTTTTTCTCAGAGAACTGCGCGATTCGCATTTTGTAAAACCAATATTTGCCTTTGAGCATCATCAAAAAATGTAACAAGAGTAAACTCACAGGAAGTAACGGATACTCTCCTTTTGAAGTTCTGAAACGCATATTCCAGAGTATAAAATGACCTCGCATTCGCAAAATGTCACGTCCGCCTTTTTCTGCACACATTATCCTGATATCACATCCCTTACTTCAACCCCGCAGTAACCTCCAATCGAACTAACACCAGGCTCCATTAGTCCCAAGCCACACTTAAACCCTCTCAGCTTAACTACATTAAACCAAACCCACTTAAGTTCAAACACTGCTCAGAAACTGATTACAGCCTAGAGTACCGGTTCTCCTAGCTCACATATACCTTAGTAATTCAAAACTTGGTTTGAGCAAGCGGCGCTCAATAGCATCACTAGACCCTGCCATCATTTACTTTGAAATTAGAGTAGGTTTAAGTCGCTTCAAATGTCAAATACTGGGTCCCAAACGGCCGGTTATATTACGACATCGCTCTTTTTATTTAAGCACCTTCCATGCTTTCATACTAAAAATCCCTCAGAAAGTTACTTTTCATGTACCGTCTTCCATAATCACAGCCGTGACATCACCCCCCCCCCCAAAAAAAAAGTTGCAAGTAGCTCTCAGGAGGACGCTCGTATAATTCTGAACCCAAAAGTGCTCTTGGTGGTACCACCTGTAGGTGCAATTTTCCAACAGCGTTTTTTTATCGCCTCCATTAGAATAGTAATTTTGGGGGAGAAACTCGTATTGAGTCCTATATACAACCAGGGTTTGTCACCAGAGCCTAACGATGCGCCAAGCTCATGCAAACGTCCCCTAGAATGGTCCTGGGTTGTAACTCTGACCGTCTTTCCTGAGAACCCCCGAAATGGATACCACCCTTGGGAGATGTCCCCTTCCAGTACAATGTTCTTTTAACGGGCGTGGGACTAGGGAGTGTCATGTTGCAATGTGCGGGAGCGTTGTCATTTTCACCTCGGTGTACTACCTTTTTGGTACGGTTAGCAAAACCGAATTAATTAGGGAGTTCCAAAGCGTACAGCCGTTATTCAAAAAGTTTTTGGCGAGTTGCGAAAGTCAAGGGCTCTACGGAGGGAAGTTGTCGTCAAAGGGGGTTCAAATTTCTTGCCAAGGAGTGCAACTTTTAACGAGACTAATTTAATTGGGATGCTTCTTGGTGAGGAGAAACTGGACCAGATGGTTAAGTCAGGAAACCACAGTTGCTGCAAAATTTGTGATTTTATATTTGAAAATTCCTTGTCAATTATTCTTCAATATCAATACCTCTTGTATCGCGCCCAAACTGACACCCTCCCTATCCACAAGATACACATGTTTTCCCCCAAGCCTAATATGCTATCAACACTTTTAAAAAATGTAATAACCAACTTAACTGCCATGCTGTTCACCTATCTCATTTTTTTTTAGATTGTGGGTCTGACTCGGGTCCAACTTTATGTATCGGATATCAATTTCAGATATGAGAATGGCGCCGTCTATATGAGGGAACAAACCCTTAGTTAATGGCGTCGACATATTACCCAGCAATAAGTCTGGTGCCAGACTTGGTTGTGCTGTGTTGGGTTCTCTCTCNCCCCCCCCCCCCCTTTTACAGAGTAGGATCGATGCAAAACCTCCCCCAGCAACCTCCCTAGCCGCAGATGGATGAAAGTGGCTGGATGGAAAGAAGCTGGGACCCCGATAAGGCCGCACCCCAGTTACCGATATGAATTAAACCGGGCTTTAAAGGAGCCAATTAATTTGGGGGGAGACGTGGGGAAGGGAGATGTCAAGTCTAGTCCTGGTCGTGAATACATAAGCACTTGGCTGTCTCATGTTCGGATGGATGGGCGTCGCCGTCGCCTTCACACAATCCCTGTATGGAGACACTTACGCACGCCTTTCAATTCCAAGCTCTTTCACCAGCATGGCTCCATATGTCACGTACGAATGCCTTGGAGGGGNGGGGGTCAAACACCTGTCAAGTCCAGGCGAAGATGCGTACGTTCAAGAACCTCAGGTCAACAACCGGCAGGTTCAAGTGAAGAAGCAGGGTCGATGTGTGTATAGGTGTGCATGGAGTCGCAGAATTGCAACAGTGCATTTCTCATTGTTATCCATTGTAGTTCGTCCCAGTATAATTAATAACAGGCCGCCGAGTCAATAAATAATAACAGTAGTAGCTCATTAGTAATTAGTAATAACAATAAATGAAACAATGACAATCAGTTAATAACAGGGGCAACCCTTTGTGGCATTGTTTCAATAAAATTATTAAATTCGCTGATATTTAAAAACAAAAAATGAAAATTGATATTTCATTATACAGTCGTAAAAAAAACTAAAAATTGTATGAATGCAAAAGGCAAGTGTCTCTTCAGAAAACTGTATACCTTGTATGTGAAGGTAACTTAGGAATTCTGCTCCCACTTCCTATACTAGCCTACACATTGGCAGAAAACAATCGATCCTTCCGCCAAAAAATGTGTATTATCCGAATTGGTTTAGTCTCTGACAGGAAAGAAACGGGCAGAGAGGCCTATAGGAACAGCTTTCTTCAAACGGATTCCTATTGGTTTCTGAGCAATTTTCTCTTAAGGGCAAGGCAGGGCGAGATGCATGCGAAACTGAAACGCTTCCTGGGCCTCCACCCCCAAAAACAGTTCTCCTCAAAGATATATGCGGTGTGTATTGAACTGGAGCCAACGCTATTATAATGAAGTCGATTTCCCTGCAGTGCCCCTTTTTTCCGCCCAATTCGGACTGGATATACACAGTTCGCATGCAAATTGCAAGCCCATGTTAACCCAAAATGGCAACCAGATGAATATTCCGATAATGAATGATCGGGGAGGTCAGTTTTTATTTCTTAATTTTCAGACAGGGAGGTACCCATGAGGGTGGCATATGAGATGGCCCTAGGGGTGGCCATCGAATAATTCAAAAGGCGCCTCACCCCCTAGTCTGCATAATTGATGGCGTCCCGGGTCTCCGCAGGTCACTGCCGTGGGGTCAAAGCCACTCTTTCTTTCCCCAATGGTCCGTGACGACGCCAGACACACCCACGCTTTTGATGGCCTCAGGGACCATATGTAAGAATTCATATTTTCTGTCCCGTGTTATTTTTTGTGTGTAAACCATGGACGAGAATTGGTAGGAGTTGACTCGATTACGGAGCAACAGTGGTCCCCTAACAGCAACAGCCTTCACATGCGGAGCAATTTATGGGTGCTTTCCTTCCCAGCTGGGTGGCCACGGAGGAAATTTCTCTTCGCAGAATGCACTATATACAGGCCTACATCTCCGGATCTGGGTTCCCACCCCCAGCAAAACCCTCCGGTTGGAATTCATTCTGGAATGCAAATTAATTTCCACCCACAGCCTCCCTATAAGCCTCTTCATTCCCAAAACCCACAAGGGGGTAGGCAGCCCGAATGACAATTCAGCTGATGAGTATTAGTGATGAGCATTATTTTTGGGGAAAAAAACTCCATAAATATCGAATGTCGACTCAATAAAATCGATACATTACGATAATATCAATATTAAATATATCGAATTAGCGCCATCATTTGGATGAACCAGCTTCAAGTGGAGGGGTAAATTAGACTCACAGAAGGGATGTAATTGGTGCATAATCCAGTTTCAGGAGTTTGGTGGGCAATGCAGATCGGAAGACAATCCTATGGGGACTGGTGGGCTTCAATCCATGTCAGAAAACTGACGCCGGAAGCTTACTTGCTGCGCACAATTCATCGATCGTACTTGACGGCAACCATATTGCCTTCGAAGCTCCCCCCTTCCTTACACTCAATAGAACGAGTTAGGAAAAATAATCACAAGTAGGGGGAAAAGGGGGGGAAAGATCTTAACTCAATTAATTCCAGTCCAAGTCAGCTCCACTCACTGAAATATTGGGTAAAAATCACCCTGTTGACCTGTTATTTGTTTATGTTTATATGCAGCGAATGGCCTCTGTTTGGAGTAGGTGGTGGGCTCGATATTTTCCCATATCAACTTATGGTGCTTGTAACACGAGTGCAATTGGATGAAACTGGCAGTTTGAGCAATCTTCTCTCAAATTTATTAGAGTGCAGGGGGAGAGAACTCGACATTCCCTTTTTCTCCCCTCTTATCCGCCACATGGGCACAAAAGTTGGCTCCGTCACCCGTGTACTACTGATTATGAAGCGGTTGGGTTGTTGATCAGGGAAGCCTTATTGATCTTTCCACGTGAAAGATTCTTCGCTTTCACTCTCTTTCATCCAAAAAAAAAGAAAAGGAAGGAGTAGAGAGAGAGAGAAAAAAACTTCTCAAAATCAAAACAGCAGACAGGATATTAGGGAAGTTTGTTGATCCGGAACTTTTTGCGGGAAGGAAATTGTTATTATTCCCTTCCGTGGATTTTCATACAATGAGCACCAATAGAAACAGAGGAAAGCCTGAAAAAAACTTTGTGATATACCCACAATCTGAAGGTAGTAATATTCTCCCAAATTCCTTTCCTATATACACACCTAGAACTCAAACGAGACGGAAAACGGTCCTTCACAAAAGGCCGCTACATAAACAGTTGATTTGCATGTCGTCCTGGGCTCTTCCGCCTAAAAGTCCCCTTAATTATTTCCATCGTAATTAATGCTAACGAGCGACGACTTTACAACTTTGTAGCCATTTTCTATGAGCTCGTCAGTGTCTTTCTGCTGATATCAAGCGCTCGTTGCATTTATTATTTTCTTGACGACTCCCTGTTTGGAAAAGGGGGGTGTTTTCAGCCATTAACGCACCTACTGCATTTCCCCCCNAAAAAAAAATATTGCCGGAGAGATCGATTTCCATTATTGGAAGGGTAAGGTCTCCCCCATCCTTCCCGCCCGCCACCATGGAGAGACTTTAATAAAGACGTAATTTGCAAGCGATCCTTCATCTTGAAAGGCCGTTTCTTATTAGTTGGCGTTCCTGTCAAGGGGAACCCCCGTGTATTTTTGAGGGAGGAAGGATCGGCCATTTTCACTACAGGAAAAACATGAATGGACGTATAGTATAGTCGGAAGGATACACCTCATTTGGACTGATGGAAGTGGGGGAGGGCAAACCATTTCCTCTTGGATTCGAACCTACCACAATCCGAAGCTTGTACAGGGTCACTCCCAAAAAAAAAAATTACACGTGACCAATTCATTTAAAGAAAAAAAAACTGTGCCCATGTTTAATTACTGTCATTGTTGTTGAATTTATACATGTCCCCACTCAGTCAATGTTCTGTAAGGCGTGGGTCCCTGGCGTGTATAAATTTGAGAATGAAACGATTATTGGGGACCCCGGGGCAAGGGGATG
Source organism: Catajapyx aquilonaris (assembly GCA_000934665.2). Taxonomy (NCBI): domain Eukaryota; kingdom Metazoa; phylum Arthropoda; class Diplura; order Dicellurata; family Japygidae; genus Catajapyx; species Catajapyx aquilonaris. Next base: position 10,530 of record KZ539752.1, read on the forward strand.
AAAAAAAAGGGAGAGGGGGGGAGACAGGGGAACCCAGGGTTCGATCGAGAGCTGCCGAATTATTTCTGGTCACGTAGTCTTCTACCGACACTTCCACTATAGCGTTGCAGCTTCCTTTACGGTCGAGGGTTCAGCAGAGTTCCTTTGAAGTACAGATTCAAAAAGGGGCCGGTTGTCTAGATGCGCTTAGTGTTACATCAAAAAATGTGGGGAGGTTGCCGCCATACTGTGGAGGGGGAGTAATTAATTTTAAAGAGAAACTTTGTTGCCCACCTTCCTTTAGAATCAGCAAACAGTGCGCTTTAAAGTTACACAAACGTACCATGTACAAATGAGATGAACATGTTTTTTGTAATAATAAAAAGTTTCAACTGAACTTCTTAGACTCTTTCACATTGATTGCAGACAGGTTTATACCAGCAAAGATCAGCCCTTTTTTGGCGAGTCAATTTCAGCTCAATATTCAATTATTATAATCTGTAAGCGGAATTCGAGCAGGGTAGACGTTATATGGCTAGAATCCTGCAGTATGTTTGCCGATTACCCCCCTGCACTATCGCAAACTGCCACGAGAGTCGAGAAGACGGTTCACTAACGGCAACGTAACGAACCTAATCTTCCTGTAATAAAGCTTAATGCGACGGTACACACGGGCTAGACCAAGATTGGATCGGACAACAACGAGGTTTCTCTCAGAGAACCCAACCCGAACGTCGACTCCATTTCCCTAATGACTCACGTATCACTGATGTTCCTTCCCATCATGCAACAGCCAGCACCCACAGAGAAAAGGTGACGTCTGACAAAGAGTGCTCCACGTCACCAGGTGATTGGGAGAAAGAAGAATAGTGGAGGGGAAAGGTTGGCTAATTATGCCTATTAGCCACGCCCACAACTTGATTACAAAAGGTGACTTCTGGGGATCGTTTACCCTATCCGGTTGATCTACTTCCGGAAACGCTGGGGCCATGTTTACATCGTCCTTTCGGGGTGAAATTGGGTAATTATTATGCGCTTGGAGCTTTGCAGACGGTCGGACCTGGGGTGAAGTATGCGGAGGAGATAATTGGGCTTTTGTGCAGATGTGTTGTTCGTTGGTCCCCCCCTCTTGCAAGCTTCTCCTTTTACGTTGTTGTGTAATTGGGAACATGGGTACTTTGTTAGTATTGGCAAAACATGGGTTTACTAATATCAAAGTATAAACTGTAAACATCCACATTCATTCTCAATAAATTTAACTAGGGTTAATCACAAAAAATTAATTATGTCATTCATATTCAGACAACCAGTAGTGAAAGCAACATATGCCTATAGTCACAATTTAATACAGTCAGTGAAATATACAGCACATTTTTGAGTACGACCCACTGAATATTAAAATCCAGATCAAGAAATACAGTCTGAGCTGCAATCGAATCTTGAACAGGCACGAAACCTTCCAAAATGAAGCAGCAAGAGAGAGAAAAAAAAAAGTTGAGATCGATTTTATGCCCAAAATTATGGCATGAATTGAGCAGTGATAAAACGTAATATCCACACTGGATCCGTGATCAGCCTTCCAAAGTTCACAATGGTCCCATTCTTTTTTTTTGATATCCTCCCCAGCCGTTAAGATTCATTTCAGTATACGCTTCCGTTTTTGAATCTCAAACTGAAACACTCTTAAAAATGCATTAGGTGACTTGAACCCTCCTCTTTCCAGCCCTTTAAAAAAAATGGAGTCTCTGACTCAACATTTCACGGGTTGAGTCGATGAGGAAGCAATAGTGACATCAATAAAGCACCCTTTTGTGTAGGGGTCATCACCCATGTCTTTCACCCTCCTGTGGAATCCTAGGGAATCGATCCCCAACCTTCCCTTCATAATTCAAGGCGAAGCATCTACTCAGAGCTGCAATCACTGCTGCCTCCAGGAAGAAGCAATTTGGCCACCAGAAAAGAGCGATGCGATGTTTGGAAGTAGGGATGCTGAGGGAGAGAAGAAAATTTGTCTTCCCTTGCATCCCAACGAATCTTGGGTCCCCCTATCTTCTTTTGTGCCTTTTTAATGCATTTCCGGCGTGGACAGATGCCTTGTCTCGCATCTCAAGTCATATTGAATACCCTGCAGAATGTCAGGGCCAGACATTTTGGTCGAATTTTTTTTTCTTGGGGGAGAGCCTCTCGGGCAGCTATTGTGTGGAAGTGGAGAACCTCAATGGCTATTGACAGCTGAACTGGTCTGCTGCTGCAAGGCACTCCAATTATCCCTGAAAGCACTTGTACGTTTAGTGTAACTCTAAGGAGGCCAGAAATGACAAATGCAAGAAATGGGCCGTAAATATCATCACACTAATTGATAAATGTATTCGCCCTTGCCGCACTGCAGCAAGTTCAAGAGTATTGTACACCCAGTACATTACACCCCCTAAGCAGTTGGCTTAACAGCTGGAATCGAAGTGCAACTAAGTTCCACCAAGTAATGCGGCCCCACTGAAATCGTACCAGTGGATCGTTTCAAGAGAGGAAGCGGACAATTTGACAATGACGTGGCCCCCCTACCAGCCCCACACAATGCTAATGGACTCGACAGGCCTGGGCAATTGAAAACGATAACATTAGTCGGAGAGGGCATGCGCTTTGCAACCCTTCCTTGCACCCTGAATATGCAGACCTTTTAACCATGCAAGGATACATAGTTTAAAAAAATTTTCCCTTAAAAAATTCCAACTGATGTCACATCCTTTTTCAGCACTTTGGGTACGTATGTGTGGGTTCGGCTTCAACCCAAACCTACACTTAAGCCGTCACATCTTACCAAAAGTTTTCCAGCCCTCTCTTTGCCAAAGTTCCTTATTCAAGCCCAGTTGACAATATGGGCGTGGAAGCCCATTTTTCCTCCAGCTCCGAGGCAAAGAAACAAGTAATTAGGGTCGACTACCAGCGAAACTTGCCATGGCTCTCTCCAGTTTAAACTCGACTTGAATAATGGGCCTAGGCAAGCAGCGGCAGCCAGCAAAGCCCAACTCTTGGGATCCTATTTTACAGGCCACTTTGGAGACCACGAGGTTTCTCGGCTGGTGACCTCGCGGGGATTTACATTATCCTTCCATACGCCCTGGAGCCTGGAAGCCTCTCTCTCTTTCCAGCCAGAGCTTCCACTTGCTATTCCCTGGAGTCGGCCCAGGGGCCTATATGCAGCTTCTTTCGGTTACACGCTCACCGGACCCAGGCTTGGCCACACTGGGAGGTAAAGCCAGGGGCGTTAATGCCAATTAACTCTGAGTGAGGATAATTACAAACAAACTTATCTGAAACAACACCTGCAATATGGGGTGAAATAAAGTACAGTGTTGGACATTAATTCTGTCATACTGCTAGCGACATTTTTAGAGGCGGCAGACGTGCACATCGAAGTGATAGAGTGCGAGCCGTGCGAGTAAGAAGAGGTAGGCCTTGGGTGACGTCACTGGCTGGGGGGCAATCGCTTGTCC
>JYFJ02007934.1:0-13956 GCA_000934665.2 Catajapyx aquilonaris
CATAAGGGAGATTTCTCTTGCAACTAAACAATGATGAACATTGCAAGTGTGAGAGTGACAGTTATTTTTAAGTTTTGAACACCTTTCGTCCCTGGATATGAAGGTAGGCTTCCTTATAGAGTTCTGTGCTTCAAAAAAGCCAAACTTCTCCAACTCGAATCTTCTATAACTCGAAGTTTTTTTCCGGTCCCATGGAGATTCGACTTATAAGTTTTACTGAATGCCAAACAAAGGTTGTAGAGAAACATGTACTCTCCACGTGGAGTCCTTATTTTCAGAGCTACAGTGACTTGAAGCCATAGTCATGGAATTAAGGAATGAAAGGGTCAACCGTGCACTTTGGTGATGAAAGCATGAAATTTGGTAGGAATGTCCTAAGGACCATACTCTTCAAAATGAGATATGGCGCCACACCAGTTTTCGCCCAGGAGGCCCGTAATTGCGGGTTGGCTACCCTTCAGCGAGTGCAAAGTCTTTTTCAGGTCGCTGTAGTTCCGACAATACGGACCGTGCGTGGAAAAGATACTTTATACTTCTTGTAGAGTATATGTTTCTGTACAACCTTTGTTTGGCACATATCCGCCTGAGGGGCATAGTTCGCTCAGAAAAGAGTTTTAACTCGCTTCAAGGTAGCCAACCCGCAATTACGGGCCTCCAGGTCGAAAACAGCCGTGGTGCCACATCTGGATTGGAAGAGTATGGTCTCAGGGACATTCTTACCAAATTTCACCAATGCACGGTTGACTTTTTTTTCGTCCCTTAATTTGGTTCAAGTCGCTGTAGCTCCGAAAATACGGTCCGTACGTAGGAAGGTTACTATATACTTTTTGTAGGAAACATGTTTCCCCACAACATTTGTTTGGCACATATCCGCCTAGGAAGCATAGTTCGCTCAGAAAAAGACTTGTCCCTCGCTTCAGTGTAGCCAACCCGCCTCCTGGGCGAAAACGGGCGTGGCTTCATATCTGAATTTGAAGAGTATGCTCTCAGGGACAATTGTACCAAATTTCATGCTTTTTTTTCACCAAATGCACGGTTGAATTCCCAAACGTCCGGACTAATAACTGTGTTTCGCTTCTGCCTTAATTACAATTAAACTATTGTGATTAATTCGATCGTAAAGTCATATTCCGACGCGAAAGTGTTGGCTCGATTAATGATTTAAAAGGGTTGTTGTTGTTGTTGTTGTTGTTGTTGTTGTTGTTGTTGTTGTTGTTTTAAGATTGTGCAGTTACTCTCCCAAAAAATCTCTAATGTACGCTGCGTCATCGCTCACGGGCATCAAAATTTGACGCTTTTCTCTCTTCCTTCTCCAATAAAAAGTAGGCCTATCGAATTAAAGTCCATGTGGCCTGGCAGTCATAATGTTATGAGAAAGTCTGATTCGTACACCCGATTTAGGATCTAGATCGAGTTTTCGAATCAGGCTTTCTCATAACATGTGGTATGAATAATTCAAGCAAAAATATTGGTGAAATTTGGTTGCCAATTGAGGTGACTACATTTACGAGATGCATTTGGTTCACAACCAGTCTCCAGTTTTTCATATTTTTTAAATGTATATAATTGGTCATGTATGAGGGTAGCGAGGACCTTGTTATCCTCGAGCACCCCATTCTTGGGAAAAGCTGTGAGGAATATGTGATGATGATGATGATGATGATGATGATGATGATGATGATGATGATGATGATTTGGCTCACAGAATGTTTTTATATCTGGCTCATATCGAAAATCGCCACTCTCGAGGTGCAGAAAGTGGTGGACACCCTGAGAGTGCTTGATGTGCGGGCGGTTGTAGTATATTGTGTGTAAAGTTGGTTGAAGAAGCTGAGGAAGGGAAAAGAACAGGGTAGCAAAGGAGAATGAAGATTGAATCTGTATGTTTGAGTAGTAGTAGAGGAGAGGAGAGGCCTGGACTACCATTTTGGGAAATCTGTTCGTGTTCATTAGCATGATTTTTTTAAAAGAACCTTGTGCTTGCATTTTTACATTATATAAAATGCCATAACAGGGCTTTCATGTATAACTTGAGGTTGATGGTTTTTAATTATTTGGGGGTGGGGGGGGGGGGCAAAAGTCACCGAGAGGGGAAGGGGGACGCCAAATTATTTTCTCTCATACAGTTTGACCCCCTGTTTTTAAGCAATGGCCGATGTTACCCCTTTATTTTGAAGACCAGCCGACAGTGAGTGCCTTACAAACCAGACTGATTTGCAAGAAAAGTGGTTTTTAGAAAAGAAAATGGTTACAAAAAACAAAAATATTCCAAAGACTACAAAGTGAAAATTTTTCTGGGCCAATGTGACAATGGGTGTGTTTATTTTGTATTTTTTTTTATATGCCTTTTTTTTGTGCAGGGACCTTTTTGGGGGGAGTGCATGATTGCACTGGGAGGGTTTGGAGAAGGGGAGGGGGGACAGTTGTCAGGGCGGAAAACAAATTATCGTGCACTTGGGGAGGACCTTAAAAAAGAAGAAGAAAAGTACGAAGTAATGGGTTGGGGACTTTTAATGTAGGAAATTACCAATTTGTGGAGGTGAGGCTGAGGTGAGAAAAATAAATAATACAAAAATTGCATCAAGTGAACTGTCGGCTTATGATTTCACGCGTCCCGCTAACCTATTTTAACGAGGGGTTAGTCACTTCATATTGTAGTGTACAACAAACTGCCAGGACTGCAGCTGGGTTTGTCTGGACTTAATGAGTTTTGTCCAGACTTACAGGACTTCATGGACTGTGTCTGGACTTACAGGACTTCAGCCGGATTTGTCTGGACTTGTCCGGACAAAGTCCATTAAGACCTGTAAGTCCAGACAAACCCAGCTGAAGTTATTGTCCAGACAAATCCAGCTGAAGTCTATTGTCCAGACAAATCTGGCTGAAGTCCTGGCAGTCTGACTTTGTCCGGACTTACAGGACTTCATGGACTTGGTCTGGACTTTGTTGGGAGGTACAGGACTTCAGTTGGAATTTAACGAGATTTCAGTGTGTGTACGAAGGACTTCATAAGTGACTAACCCCTCGTATTTTAATGATGGGATTCCAGCCACATTAATTATTGGGACAATACATGAACAAACCAACGTACTGAACATGAAGGATGTGCAGGTTTTATTGCCATGAGCATTATGATACGCGCATTCATATTGTACTAGTCACGCTTGCACACGCTCAGTGTCTGTACTTTGTGGAGTAGTCCTTTGGGGACACGACCAGACCCCGACCTTTCCTTGCCCCTCGGTAGACAGTCTCGACAATGTCGATCATCTGCTGCTTGTCCTCCAGTGCCCAGTTGATCTTATTGTTGTTTCCTGTGCCAAGATCGATCACGATGTGCTTGTTGCGGAAGAAGAGCATGACCGTGCACAAGTCGTACAGCTCGTACCTGCAAACATATGTGGGTGTCGGTCTCCTTGAAGCTACCTTTACGTGCCATTAAGAGTGTGGCGTACATTTTGTTGAAGTCCAGCACTTCTGTGATGTGTCCACCTGCACCAGGAACATGACAGCTGCAAACTCTTTCACCTTCTCCGCCATGGAGTGCCTACAGCACCTCGTCCATCTTCATGCAGGTTGGATCCCAGTCGTGTCCATACCGCATGACCTGAAGTGTACAGAGCATGAGCAATTTGCACAGTACCAGACTACCAGTCAAGTATTGTTAGTATTCATTACAGCAAAATTCTCACCACAACCCTGTCCTCCTCAGACAGGATGGCCTGGTCGACCTGCCATCCGTTGTGGAGGTGACGGAGCATGTACACGACATTTTGACCCGCTTTTTATTTCAAAAACCACAGCGGGTGCCCACAGCGGGGGAAAATATTAAAAAATTGCGGAAAAAAAACGAAGCAAAAATCGAACGGAGAAAAATATTATTGCACACACTGGGCTGGAACAGAAGTCGTGGCCTACTCCCTGCGCTCCAGGGTTGCCATCCGGCGGCTGGAAAGTGTCGGTAGCGGACTACTGCCTGTGTTCGGCTAGCGGCAGTTGGACAGTTGCAGTTTTTGCCCCTCTTTTTCTCCGCTGCTTTGTTCGGAAGATCGGAACGTCAGGTGTACTTGTACTTGGAAGGCACGGTTATTGTTTGGAGGAGCCATGGAGATGATGAAGTTGGGCAGGTTCCCCTGTCCCCAGTGCCCCAACAACGTCGTCTTCAAGAGGAAGATTGACCTGTTGGCGCACAACACGACCCATTCGAAGTGGGACAGGGTCATGGTGGAGCCGGAGGAGGAGGAGGAGGTCACAGGAAGGGTCATCCAGGAGGAAGAGGGTGGGAATGGAAATGGTGGTGGGGGCGGAGGAGGAAGGGAAAACCAGGTGAGAGGGCATGTTCACATGGCCTGACATCCTTTGAGCTGCATTAAAATGTACGATGGAAGTGGTTTGTAATGCTGGAAGACCCCGAATGGGGGTTACTTTACTGAGAATATCCCAAAGTCATACTTGTCGTCCCTGATGAACGGCACGTAATTATACGGTTGAATCCAGATATAACAGCCTAGTCCGGGATCTATGGGCAAAAACATGTCGAACTTTGCGATAAGGGTGCAGTTTAGCGCCGCAAAAGTCTTGCAGGTTTCTATATGTTTTCTGAGTCTACTCGATGAGCTGAGTCGAATGACATTATTCCTAGTGTCCGGAAATGCTTGGTTCAAGAGTAATTGAATTTTGAAATTGCAAGTTATAACAATGAATAAAATGAAAATAAACAAGGGTTCCTTTGTTGAAACTGTTCACTCCCATTGTTGAGTGAATGAATATCTATGGTAATTTTAACCGTGGTTTGGAGGTTGTGTGTTCGCAGCAATACTGTCTGCCTTGTGGCGGCGTAGATGTGGGTGTGGCAAAGCCACAATAACATTCGTTAGCCTGCGGTGCCACAAGACGGACAGTAAATGTTGCGGATACAGAAACTCACAATAAGCGCCTAGCTCCGCTAACGTTCCGCATTAACTAACATTATCACGCCCGGGTGACGTACAGTTCCTGGCAGGGCCACAAGATGGACAGTACTGGTGCAGTCACTCCAACGCCTCACAGATAACACCAACACAATCAGAGTGGGGCATGCCTTGATTAATTACAAATGCTTGGGATTCATTTTACGGCAACACTTGTTGGCGGGCAAGAGGCCTCGAGCAGTGGCCCAGGAGACACCAACCTCCCTCCTTACTTCCAGGAAGGCTTGCCCAATTCCAGATAAGCACCGATGCAATGCCTCGGCCATGAATGCTCCTGAATGATGTTGAATTAATTAAACTCCTTCACTCTCGTTCTATGTCCAACGAACCAAGAACAACCGTTTATTTACATCATTCAGCATCCCTCACAGCACGTTGTCATGGCAGCTGTCACATTTCCACGGAGAATCACCTCCTGTAACAATGGAAGTGAACAATTTCATCAAAGGAACACTTGTTTACTTTCATTTTATTTCATTGATATAACTTGCAATTTCAAAATTCAATTACTATTGCACCAAGCATTTCCGCACTCTAGGAATAATGTCATTCGACCCAGCTCATCGGGTCGATTGCATTGTATGACCCTCTACGACGCACCGTTTAGGCTGTACCCTGGTCTAAGTAACTACACTTTTTTGAACTTTGACCCCGGCTAATGACCCCGGTAATGGCCCTAGTTGTTGTTTATCTATCTGAAGTTTGAAACTGGTGAGCGGAGTGTAAATGTAGTTTCCGATTTGAAATCGATTAACCCGATCGCGAGTTATGAAGTCGGGAAATTAACATTGGGAGCGTAGCGATTCCACACTATTCCTTTTTCGCGGGGCAACCGGCAGGGAGGAGAATAGAAAAATCTAGAAACTAATTTGGTAACACGCTGTGCAAGTGGAAACGGGCTATGAACGGTGGAGTCCGGAGCAAGTGATCCTTTGTTTTGTAATTTCCTGTTAGTTTATCATTGTCATTTGGTTTTTGCTCATATTTGTGACCTTGTATTCATTTGTACATTAGGCCAGTTTCAACCGTTTATTTTCACTCCTGTTATAACAGTCGCATTTTCACCTCATCTCGACTATTACCATACATTTCTTGGCCCCTCGATGGGAAAATATCATGCTGCTTTTTGATTACGCAGCTTCCTTTCTCAATCAAAGAAAGCACTGCATACTTGAGCGGCCCGGGTGATTTTCCCACCTGTCACTGATCTAGCACTTGCCGGAAAGGTCAAAATCATTATTTTTCCAGGTTATTTGGCAAGAATGAGGCTGCAAAGAAATTGACATTTTTTTTTTGTCCTGCCTAAGTTACGGGAGAGCTAATTTTGCATTGTTGTGGGTAGTTTCATTAATCAGCGTGCAGTAGTGTGCATTGTACGTAAGCATGTGGAAAGCAGAAAACTTTGCATATTCGTTGGAAAAGTGGCGATTTGGCTATAACAGACCTTGGTTATAACATACTTTTTTGCCGTGGTCCATTGACATCTATTATATCTGGAATCAACCTTAATAGCCTCTTCGTCCAGGTGCTAAGGGACAAATTTGGCCCAAACTTGGCATTTTGTGACAAAAGTGTGAAACTCGGTACACTTGTTCTTTGGGCACTTCTGATCATATCTGGACGTGGGACCATGGTGGGTGACCCCTGTGGAGGTCACTTTCGAAGGGTTGCCACAACTACCAGGATGCAGCATCCTTTAGGACCTTGTATTCGATGACAAAAACATGAAACTCGCCTCAATTGGTCTTTGGACACTTCTGAGCACGTTTGGATGTGGGGCCATGATGACTGACCCCGCTGTGGGTCACTCGCAGGGTTGCCAGATCTAATTGACCCAACATACCTCGCTGCGTAGACCATGTGAATAGGGAGCTTGCATTCGGTGATAAAAACGTGAAACTTGGTACAATAGTTCTCGGCACACTTCCCAACAAATCTGGGCGTGGGGCCACGGTGGGTGACCCCTGGTGGCCCCGCCAGGGGTCACCATTGCGGAGTTGCCAAATCGAACAGGGGCTACACACCTTTACATGAATATGGGCCGTTTTCTCGAACAGTGGTTCAAATGTAAACCCGGCTCAAAGCCAGTTTAAACCCTTGAATTGTTTGTTGTCCTTGGTTGTCAAGGGTTTAAACCGGCTTTGAACCGGGTTTACATTTGAACCACTGTTCGAGAAAACGGCCCTAAGGGTATTGCATTTGGTGACAAAAACACTCACCATGGCCAGACGTGTTCACAAGTGGCCAAAGACCAGTTATGGCGAGTTTCATGTTTTTGTCACCGAATACAAGGTCCTAAAAGGATGCTGCATCAGGTAGTTATGGCAACCCCGCAAAAGTCACCTCCACCGGGGTGGGTCATCGTGGCCCCACATCCAGAACTCCAGATATGATCAGAAGTGTCCAAAGAAGAAGTATACCAAGTTTCATACTTGTGTCACAAAATGCAAAGTTCAAATCCTTAGCAACCGGACTATCTAGCGTAGAGATGCTGTGCCAACAAACAGCTTACGAGTGTCATGCCGGTTTGTGTGGAAGAAAGTGCAGGCTGAGAGTCCTTTAAATTATCCGAAATTCCAACATCAGAAAACCTGCAAAATGCAAATGTTTTTTAAAAACTCACATAACTTACTTGCTAGTCATAACGTGACTAATAGCATCATTATTATGTGTCTGTATTTACACACAATTATAACAAATTAATAAGAAAGGGCATTTTTGTGATAAACGGTCACAAAGCGGCGATAATTTTTTTTCGATGAATCCCACATTTCATTACGCCAATCGGATGCTCAACATCTCTACTAAACAATGCCAACTTGCCCAGTGTTTGCTGTTCCACGGCACCAGCTGCTCACACTTTCAACTGTGCAGCCCGACGGCCTTTGGTATCTGGGGACACGCATGGCTTTTGGTGTGCTCTATGAGCATTACCATTTATATAATTCACAGAGTTACGATGCAATGGAACCTATAGTGCAGAAATGCGTGTCCTCAAGACATTGGTTCGTTATCATCTTCGTTTTCGCTCTTCTGGCGCCATCGAATGATATGTTAGTGTTGGAATTATGGGAAAATGTGGTACTCTCCATGTGGAACTCGGTGGACAAGAAAGAATCCTCAAACGTTTTCCACAATCATGGCAAATCACAATGAAAGTCAGAAAACGTTACCTGCAAAAATTCCCATAACTGACTCCAGGGTTTGTGTACTATCAAATGGGTTGAAGTCGGCTGCCCGGGTGAACTAGGCCACAATTCTAAAAATGTCATGAGTGAATATTTAAGCTAGGTAACATTTGTCATGAAAATGTGACTTTCAATCACATCATGCCATTGTGGCATCGTTTAGCATGTTGTACACCATTTCTCGGGTTTCAAAGCAGGCAGCCAAGTTCACCTCCGCGTCTCATTCGATTGGCCAAGTTCATATTTCGAAGATTTTATGCTTCTAGTAATGCTTAGTCAGTTTGGTCCCTCTTTTTAAAAAAAAAAAAAAAAAAATGTCATTTCTGACCCTCTTATACCAGTTCTTTTCTCCTGGCCCTGGGCAGAGAAGGGAGTGCGAATCTGCCCGGACATGTCCGGTGAAAGGCAGAAAAAGACATGACCAAGCGAAGGTGACGGGGACGGGTTTTGAACCACGGAACTCCCGCTATGCTAGCCAGTAGCACAGCCACTAGACCACCATGCCCCCCTGTCCCTCCCCTATTGGAAGTGCATATGAGAAGGAGTATTTCTCATGTTCTCAAGTTCTCATTGCAGATATTGGAACCCTTCATCCTGATGTACCAGCTTCTCTACTGCGCCCATTGCGACGGTGCATTTGCCACGAAGAGGGACCTGGAGAGGCACATGCTGAAGAAGCACATCAATCCCGAGCTACAGGTAATGCAATATCCTCCAGAGACTTGAGAAATTTTTTGTATCACAATGTCAGTTACTGTTGCACTCTCTGAACATTTTGCCAATAATGAGCAGGGAAAAAGTTATATTTATAGAATATTGACCAAACCAATTGACAATTGATGACAATATCCTCATATGTGGACGTTGGGTTTCTAGACCAACCAACAATAGTAATGCCCATTTCGTTTGCATTTTCTGGTCACTTGACCAGTGACAAGCAGGAATAGTGACCTCAACAATGCTAAAATGGGGATTGGTTTTATTGTCCATCCATACACAGCAAAGAAAATCCTGAAACTTGCTGCTTACTCAGATTTGTCTGAACATGGGGGCCTTTTTCAACATAATGCACTATATCTTTTTAATTGGTCATTGACAGTGGTTTATTACTACCCAGTTGGTCATGTTGCTTCGGCATATTATTATTTTTTACATTAATAAAAATTTGCTTTTGAGTTTTGTAATATACCTTTTGGGCCACCCAGTAATATTGCATGGCAAGCATCCCCAGCCCGATATGATCCTTTCAAATACACCTGCATTTATGAGCTGTCATTAATTTCAGAAGAAAGGTGCCCAAGAGAAGAAGAGGAATGGGATCCAGCAAGACAAGCAGAGGGGGAAACACTTGGGGGGTAATGGTTGTCAGATTTACAAGAGGGAGGTTAGTTCCAGGAAGAATTTGAAGAGTCACATGAGAGTCAATTCCCAAGAAAAGCCATTCAGCTGCCAGGTTTGCAGGAAAAAGTTTAGGCACTCCCGTAGTGTGACATTCCACATGCGAACTCACACAGGCAGCTGTGTGGTTTGCAAGAAAAAGTTTCGTTGGTCAGGAGGTTTGAAGAACCACATGAGGGCTCACACAGGGGAGAAGCCATACAGCTGCCCCATTTGCAATAAAAAGTTTACTACTTCCCCTAACTTAAATGCACATATGAGGGCTCACACAGGGGAGAAGCCATACAGTTGCAAAGTGTGTGAGAGAAAGTTTAGTCATTCAGGATACTTGAATGACCACATGAGAACCCATACAGGGGAGAAGCCATTCCGTTGCCAGGTTTGCAAAAAGAGGTTTAATTTCTCCTGTAATTTGACTATGCACATGAGGACCCACACAGGGGAGAAGCCATTCAGTTGCTCAATTTGCAAGAGCAAGTTTAGTACCTCAGGAGGTTTGAATAACCACATGAGGACCCACACAGGGGAGAAGCCATTCAGTTGCAAGGTTTGTGAAAGAAAGTTTAGAGTGTCAGGCCATTTGAATAACCACATGAGGACCCACATGGCAGAGACGCAATTCAGTTGTCAAGTTTGCAAAAGAAAGTTTAGTCAGGCAGGATATTTGAAATACCACATGATGGATCACACAGGGGAGAAGCCATTCAGTTGCCAGGTATGCAAGAAAGAGTTTGGTCGGCCAGGAAATTTGAATACACACATGAGAACCCACACGGGGGAGAAGCCATACAGTTGCAAGATTTGTGAAAAAAAGTTTAGTCTGTCAGGAAGTTTGAATAAGCACATGCGGGTTCACACAGGGGAGAAGCCATACACTTGCCAAGTTTGTGAGAGAAAGTTTAGTGAGTCAGGAAGTTTGAATGTCCACATGAGGACTCACACAGGGGAGAAGCCTTTCAGTTGCGAGGTTTGTGAGAGAAAATTTAGACTGTCAGGTCATTTGAATAACCACATGACGACCCACACAGGGGAGAAGCCATTCAGTTGCTCAATTTGCAAGAGAAAGTTTAGTGCGTCAGGAAATTTGAATACCCACATGAGGACCCACACAGGGGAGAAGCCATTCAGTTGTCAAGTTTGCAAAAGAAAGTTTAGTCAGGCAGCAAATTTGAATAAGCACATGATGACCCACACAGGGGAGAAGCCATTCAGTTGCCAGGTTTGCAAGAGAAAGTTTAGTGAGTCAGGTCATTTGAATATACACATGCGGGTTCACACAGGGGAGAAGCCATACAATTGCCAAGTTTGTGAGAGAAAGTTTCGTGAGTCAGGAAGTTTGAATAGACATATGAGAACCCACAGGGAAGAGGCCATATAGTTGCGTCATTTGTAAGAGGATGTTCAGATACACAACATCTCTGTTGCAGCATATGAGAACACATAGAGATGAAAGACTTTTCATATGTCAGGTTTGTAACAAAAGATTAAACCATTTGGGATCCTTAAAAAACTACATGAGGACTCACTCAGACGAGAAGCCATACTCTTGCCATATTTGCAGGAAAAGGTTCAAGCAGTCAGGAAACTTGAAAAAACATGTTAGAACCCGCAGAGGATGCAAGTGATTAGATATCATTGTTTAAATTTTAAAGGGACACTCCACTCAAACACCAAGTTGGGCTCCAAAAATCGTGCAAAAATATCGTGATTCCGAGGGTATAAGCAGTTTTTCTGAGAGACGAACGGTAAGGCCAGGGCGAGCGGTCAAAGTCTCAGAATTTGCGCCGTCTGCTAATGAGCTGCCCCTCCAGTCTAGCCTTCCCCACTAGTCCGCGCCGCCACCAGGTACTAGGCGAAACTGGTTCACTGCTGAAAGTCGGGTCTGCTCGGGAGGTGGCCGGATGAAGACTGTGGCACGGACCAAAGATGGCTGAGGATCATCCCAATTTCTGCCCAGACCCGGGAGAGGCGCTGCTCTTTTGCGCCAGATTCTAATTGCCGAACTTTGACCGCTCGCCCTGGCCTTACCGTTCGTCTCTCAGGAAAACTGCTTATATCCTCGGAATCAGGATTTTTTGCACGACTTTTAGAGCCCAACTTGTATTTTGAGATGAGTGTCCAGAATAAGCTGTATTTTTAAATGATATTTCGTCTGAATAATCAAATGTAGAAGTACAACTGCTACTGGTACGGTACGGTACTACATTGGTAATGACATTGAGACACTTTTTGATCTCACTGACTGTACCCAGGGAGTCCAGTTTATCCTTGGTGTTTCTTTGGTCCAAGAATATTATGGACCAAAGTAACCCCATCACTTACAACTTTTTTTGATTCCTATTTCCCACACAATTCCTGATAAGAATTATTTCATGACTTATAATAAATTATTATATGCCTGGAACGGCAACTAAATGTATGCTACAAATCCTTGCATGCTAAATACAGGTGATACCTACATGTGAGGGCTGCACCGGTCTTAGCAGTACAGACTTCTTGAACACACGTGCCAAAGCGACTTGTGGGTCACGTGCCAAAGTTCAGGGAGCAAGCCCACTGTTGGCGTAAATTTTTTTTGGTTCAAGGTCACACATTTGTGTTGAATGTAACTGACTGGGAGATTTGAATGTGTGTGTCGGGGTGTGTATTTGATGATATTGGTAGCACCTTTTTTATGGAAGTGGAATTACAGAGCAATATTGGACTTGACGAAATTATGGTATTTTTTGTGTACCATCATGGTACATGGTACGGACCCAGAAATCATGGTATGAATAGTAGAATACCATAATTAGGGTACATCTGGTGGCACCCCTGCTTGCACCCCAGGTTAAGAACCGCTGCTCTGTTGGTACTATTTATAATTATCTCAAGTCCAGCTATTAATGGAGAATTTTTTATCACATTTAGTTTATTACCCCCACCACTTCATTTCTTGGGAGGTGAACGTAGAATAAATGTTGGGTTTGGGCTAGTATGTATCCAGTATAGAATAGAGTCATAGACCTTCTGATAAGCAAAAGATGATAAGCAAAGATAAGAAAATAGGATGCTAATAGGCCATTTGGTTCCCAAAGTAAGAAATAGGCAATTTTGTTTTATAAAACTACGATTCTTGAGGTTCTTGTGTTATGAAACTGATAGATATTTTGGTTCCGGGGTTCTTCCTACAAAAGAAAAAGTAGGTAAAAAACCTAGAATTCCGTTCTTTGTTTATTAGCATGAATGTACTGTTCATTGTATTAAATAAATCTTAATTTAAGCTGCTATGTGGGTCTTTTTAAAAGTACAGGTGTATGTGGAGAAAGGTTAATGTACCTCTTGGCTTCTCAGTCAGCCAGTCAGATAGTCTTGAGTCTGGACAGCATGACTAATTTGACCTACGGCGTATGGTGAGGTAGGTATCCCAGCCCAGGGGTCCAGACAGCCCACTACCTCCATTTCGTGTTCTCTCCTTTATACCGAGAATGGGAATAATGGTCTGGGTTAGGCGGCCAGTCCCTCCCACATGTTTGCAGAACCTAGTCAACTCTCTTGGGAGTACAACCAGCCTCTCCTACTCTTTGGCCGGAATGAAGATGCAACAGAAAGGCCAGGTGCGTGGGTAGGAAGGGGACCGGGGGGAATGGGGGGATGGGATTTTAGGGAAATCTCAATTTATAAATCGGAAGAGTTTGCTGGTATGTAGACTCCATGTTTGACCAGGCTACCTAACCTACTTTCAGACTATTGTACATCATTGAAATGGATATATTATTTACTTATTACCCTGATTATTTTCAGATTTCTTGCCACATCTTTTTTTTCTACAATATGATGGAAATGGAGTTTTAATAAGTCAGCCTCGAAAGTTTTCGTGCAAGTTAATTACACATCAATTATGATCATAATTTAGGCATGGGCAATATGATGGAAAAGGTGTAATACACAAATTTTAAAGACCAAAAATTACATGGAAACCTCCTCTTAAAATTACAAATCGAAAGTTTCCTGGGTGGATTTTCGACCATAAAAATCATGGGAAAAAAGTGAAATAATTGAAGCATAAAATTAATTTTCAAATGGGAAATTGGCAAAGAGAATTCAATGTCTGTAAAAAAGGGCGGGATTTATTACCCCCATCAAAAATGTACAATTGTCAAAATGATTGCCCCATGTTTTCTAGATCTTCTGTGTAAGACAGAGAAATAGAGAATGAAAAAAATACACTTGATAGGCTCCTCAATTGCCTAACAGATCCAGTAAAATTGAAAAGTCCAGAAATTGTTTCACATCCATTACGATGTTGAATTGCAATAAGTGGTGGTGAGATTTTCTAAAATTGGAAATTATTGTACATGTACAGTGCTGGACACAATAGCATATAACAAGTGTAAACAACGGCTTTGGCGTTACCTGGC
>JYFJ02007935.1:0-13935 GCA_000934665.2 Catajapyx aquilonaris
GCATGGATGACCCGCTTCTCCTCCTGCCGGGGAGAGGGACTGGGGGAGCCGGGGGAGCCTTCCGAGCTCCTTTGCTGTACTGCTCAGTTCAGCCATCATGGATGGGGGGGATAAACTCCACCCTCTACCGTCGTTGATTGGTTCGAAAAAAGAGAAAGGCAAAGGGATGGGCGTCTCATCTGTGCGCGCGCATACGGGGAAGGCTCTGATTGGTCAGCAGGGGCACAGCAGAGGTTAGGAATTCCTTGCTCCTTGCAGAAAAGACTCCTAGGGAGAAATGCGGTCGGAGGCGCCCGATTCTATGCGACATTATTTCTGGTGGCCACGGTTTCCGTTGCCAAAGCACCCAGTTCGCCGGAACTGCCGTCACTTCCAGACGGTATAAACACACCTTAAATGGGATTCCGCCACGATGAGACACACACGACGGTTTTTCCGTCGTTCCGTCGAGCACTAGCGGAAGGCACAGCGGAAAAAATCGGCTCACTTTTTCGTCGGGGACAATAATCCCACTTCAACTCATTGATTCCGCCGGGGGAATGCCACACTACCGACGGAGAAAGCGGGTTTGCTGGCATGGAAACCTGGGGGATTGGTAGCTGAAAGTGCCGCTAGGCGGCAGCACGGTCCAGTGAAATTCCGCGTGACAAAACTCTGCAAAATCAATCCGCGACGGATTTTCCGTCGCGCAGATTATGGTACTATCGACAAGGGTACAATGCATTTCACCACATCACCATATAGTCCGACATTGAGCAATCGAGCAATTGAATACAATGATATTGTTCTCTTACTTCATAAGAGTTACTTATGCAAAATAAATACTTGTATTATGATATTTGCGCCAATCAATGGCACTCGACCCACCACCTGAACGTACGAACCACCGGAGATGCATCCAACAGGAGTTTACAGAAATGAAGATCAATAATTGGCCACCAATTGGACGTTATATCATGCTTATAGTCGTCACAAATGGAAAAATTATCAGTAGTGGAAGGCTACTCGGCCCAATATCCCTCTCCGACAATTGCCAGCGGCAAAAAAGGCAGGCCAAGTTGATCAATATAAAAGGAGGGACCCTCATCATTGATCATTATATCATAGTGTTGACAATGTTAACATTACTATAGTTTTAGAACTGGGGCTGATATGCGACTTGGATGAGGCGGATATTCCGCGTGACAAAACGTTGCAAAATGAATCCGCGACGGACATTCCGTCGCGCAGATTATTATCGACAAGGGTCGGACTCATCTCATCACGTACCGTAACCACATAGTCCGCCATTCAGCTATTGAGCAATTTAATGTAATCATAGAGTTCTCTTACGTCACAAGAGTCACACGAGTGCAAAATCATTACTTGCATTTATGATGATAACTTGCGCCAATGGGTCAATGGCACTCGACCCACCACCTGAACGTACGAACCACCAGAGATGCATCCAACAGGAGTTTACAGAAATGAAGATCAATAATTGGCCACCAATTGGACGTTATATCATGCTTATAGTCGTCACAAATGGAAAAATTATCAGTAGTGGAAGGCTACTCGGCCCAATATCCCTCTCCGACCATTGCCAGCGGCAAAAAAGGCTGACCAAGTTGATCACTGAATATAATAGGACGGACGCTCATCATTGATCATTATATCATAGTGTTGACAATGTTAACATTACTATAGTTTTAATACTGGGGCTGATATGCGGCTTGGATGAGACATATCAACCATACTCCTCTTGGCCATTTCGTTTTGCAGAAAATGTCATGTGTTCTAGTTTGCATAGATTGGTGCACTTGCAGGCATCTCTGTCCCTATGATCCCAGCGATCTTCACTAGTTGTTCCAATTCAGTCCCGTCCACTCCTCACTGACTGCCCACAAGATAGTGTTCTGCATAAAAATTGCATTGCTTTTATGCTGCAATGTCAATTTCTATAGTCTGTCATTACTGAGAACTCACTTATCACTGCAGCAGTCATCCTCCAGCTGAGGACTGGCAGTATGTCCTGCTATCATTTCCAACTATTTGACCAGTCTATAGGCACCTGTTTCTCGCAGGAAATAAGACAGTGTAATCCCAGATTTCTCTGCGGATGGAATATTGTTCAATCCAAATTATATCCTCTTCCTCCTCATCTGAAAGATACCAAGCAAAACATTTTACTAGAACACCCTCATACGTATACGCATTCATTTAACTTTGATACAGGGAATCCTTGCAGATTCCCAAATGTATTGCTTTCTCCTCATCATTGTTAAATGTGTAGGGCACTGAACCAATTATTATTCTATTCAGACTTGGAAAATTAAATCTGCATCTAGCTTTCCTCTGTATGCCTACATCGTTTTTGCTTCATCTATTCGTCAGAATAAGCTCTAATAACATTAATCTTGAACTTAACTTACGGGGGCTGTAAAGAAAATAGTGGCAACTAATTGGGACTGGAAATACATGTCAGCTTCAAACTTTCAGAGTCCTTCAATGTAATCACCAGCATTGTGTAACACCCGTCCTTAGCAATGTGTAACTTGAAGGATGCCAGTGGCAGCCTTGGTTTGGTAGTTGGTTGATGTTTCGTATAGAGCGATCTAAAGTGCGAAGGTCTGGGATATTCATACGCAGAACTTCCTTGAGAATCTTCAGGATAGTCATACTGGACAAGCCTGTCTACCTCCGATATTTCTCCATCAATGCAGAAACAGCAGCCACTTGTTCCTCACTTGCATTTGGATGGGGCTCATGTGTCACGTTTTGCCCACTTCGTAACTGTTTTATATGGCAATGAATATTCCCCACAGGCCTGTAAAAGGCCTGAGTCATGTCAAATTTTCAATTTTTAATCAGCATCTTTGCTCAAATTGGGAAAACATCACCTGTAGACCAGTTGATCGCAACAGCTCACGTTATACTTTTTACGGCGCATGCTCATATTGAGGTAGAACGATTCCATTATGCCCTGAGGCTAAATCAAGACCCAACCTATCTGTGGCATAAGCGGTGTAAAAGGCCTACATTTCACTGATTTTCTAGAGATGTGTTGCCACTATTTTATTTACAGCCATCGTGTGTGTGTCTATATACCGTGTGTTAATCCTAAGCGTGTCACCACAAAAGGTGGTGGTAGTGGGCGCAGGTGTGATCATTTTTGCATAAGGAACTAGGGGTCGGAAACGCACCCTCACCGAGTTACGCCCCTTTCAAGTTTGCGGAAGGCAGTGTGCAAGAGGCGTGCGGCACGCGGCGGACTAGTAGTTCCTTATGCAAAAATGATCACACCTGCGCCCTCTACCACCACCTTTTCTGGTGACACGATTAGGATTAACACCCTGTATGCGGCATTCCACGTCCACTACTACCACTTTTCCGACAAACCTTGTCGGATTTCGACCAAAATTTGTAGATGTGTAATAGTGGTCTGTATATGTAAGCACCGAAGTTTTTGTATCAATGTGTCACGTGGTTTCGAAACTACAGGGTGACTAATGTACCCCTTTTCACTCATTTTACCGCATGTTACGCTGTCAGACTTTGAATGAAAGCCCGTAACTTCTGAACCCATAAAGTGAATGAAAAATGTGATACATGATTTAGAAAGCTCTTTTAACGCTCTTTCATAATATCGCATCGAAAATCGCCGAAAATGAACTTTTCATTTCCAAAATGGCGGCCAAATTTTGGTTTTAATATAACTCAAAGTTGGCAATTTTTGAGATTTTTTGCATGGCACTCAGAATGGAGGTTGAAATGTCTCCTTCACATTTCCGAAAAGTCTACGAGGTGCTTTCCAGAATCTCACCCTCTAGAGGGAGAAAACGCATCCGGAGAGCACTCTGGACTCGTACGTTGTCACTTGGGAGGACCATAACTCCAAGGAGATCGGGTTAAATCTTAAACTTGATGTGTGTATTGGAAAGGTATTTTCCCGCTCTATAGGTTGGTTATTCTCATTTGTAAAAAAATCTGAAATTTTGAATCCAAAATGGCAGCCAAGAAGTTTAATTTTTACATTTCTCATTAATCTACTCCTACGAATCGTTTTGAATGGCGCTTGAAATTGCAACGGAAATGTATTGTTGAGATTCCCGCAAAATCTGGAACACTGAAATGAGATAACACTTTGTGCATTTTCAGGGGCTTCTGAGAAAGGAGTCGGTTTCAGAATTTTTATTGCTGTGTAAAGATATTATAAAACACTTTTCACGTAGATACCTCCGAGTTATGGCCCTCCAAATGAGGTGACTATACAATAAAACTTCTATAAGTCTAACTTCCCTAAGTCGAAGTTCTCTATAAGTCGAAGAAAATTATGAGCTTGGTTGGTCACAATGTAAAATAATAGGAAATAACTTCCCTAACTCGAATTTCAATAACTCGAAGTTCGACATAATTCAAAGTGCTGGCAGGGCCTTACGATGGGATATCAATGCATTTTCAGTCTCCCTAAGTCGAAGTTCATGTAGGCGAGGACGGAAAATTTTCTCATTTCCCAGCCGAAGGGTCGAGAGTAGGCCACATGTACAGAAAGGCTCAATTTCCTCATCTCCGTCTACCAGACGTACCGAAAGAAGTGTTTGACTCGATTGGGACAATTGAATCCTTGAGTCTAAGAGTAGGCAAATGTCCATAACGGAGTTTTTTTTACACCAAACCAACTAGGAACATTGTGTGATAGTGACCTAGTTATTTTTAAGTTTTGAACACCTTTCGTCGCTGGATATGAAGGTAGGCTTCCTTATAGAGTTCTGTGCTTTAAAAAATCCAAACTTATCTACCGTATTTACTCGCATATAAGACGCACCCCGGTTTTGAGGCGAAAAATCGTGGAAAATCGGTTGTTGACTCATATAAGACGCACCCAGATTTATTGCCGTAGTTTGGGAACTGGCCTCGAGCTTCCGGCAGCAACCTCGTGTGCAATGCATGTGCGTGTGGAAATGGGACAATGCTACGCATCTGAAACATATAGGTGGCAAGGTCACACCGGAATTGTGCACGTGTGTGGACGGGGAGAGCATAACAATGGAAGTGAAGGAGAAACGCAGGTCGTACCGTGCGGATTTCAAGAGGAAAGTGATCAACTGTGCTGACAGGGCATCAAACCGACAAGCTTAAATTTTTCAATAAACGATTTTCACGGTTTCTCACGGGTTTCACCCGTTATGCCCTGCCTTATAAGACGCACACGCGTATAAGATGCACCCTACTTTTTGAGCTCCAAAAATCGGAAAAAAAGTGCGTCTTATATGCGAGTAAATACGGTAACTCGAATCTTCCATAACTCGAAGTTTTTTTTCCCGGTCTCATGGAGATTCGATTTATAGACGTTTTACTGTATTTACGGGACGCGTTTGGAACCAAAAGTCATTATTGTCGGCAAATATCGAAAAAGGGTTCTCCAGATTTTTCGGAAATGTAAAGGATACATTGCCCTTGTCATTTTAAATGGTATTTAAAAGAAATCGTAGGGGTCCATTAATAAGCAATGTCAAAATCAAAGTTTTGGGAGCCATCTGTGACAGTTGACAGAAGGTCAAACATCTTTGATTTGAAATTTTTGGATCTTAAAAATGAACATGCTGGCCATCTCATACAGCGTAAAATTACCCTTCCAATGCACATATCAGATGATAGATTTGACCTGAGCTTCTAGGAGATATGGCCGTCAAAGTGGCCTCGACGGAGCAAAAACGCTCGAAAATTTGCACATTTGACACCCTGTAGTTATGCAACCACGCAACGCAGAGGTACTCGTATAATAATTGGGATTCCTGCATAGGTCAATGAGCAGTAGCCCAAGGATTTGTCGGAAGGGTGGCCCGCTTGACGTGGAATGCCTCAACTGAAAAGTTTTTAAAATATAATCCTTACACGGCAATAAATATTCTCAAAATATCTTCCAGCCAACTCCTTTCTCAGAAGAGGCTAAAATGAATAAAATGTTTTACAGGTGGCATATATCAGACTTTTGTGATCCACATTTTGAGGAAATCTCAAGAAACCATTTCCGGTGCAATTTCAAGTGCCATTCAAAACAAATCTATATCTGTAAATTAAGGAGAAATGTGAAAATCATAATTTTGGACGCCATTTTGGATCCAAATGTTTGGATTTTATGATTTTATTGAGGTGAGAATAGCCATCTTACAGAGTGTGAAAATATATATCTTTCCAATGCACACATCAAGTTTAAGATATAACCCGATCTTCTGGGTCTGCTGGTCCTCAAAATGACAGAAAATGGGTCCAGATGGCTCACCAGCTGTGTTTTCGCCCTCTAGCGGATGAAATTCCAGAAATGGTTCTCTGGAGTTTTCGGAAATATGAAGCACACATTCCACGCTTCATTTTGAGTGCCATTCAAAAAAATCTCAAAAATGTAGAACTTTGCGTTACTTTTTTTTAAAAATATCAAAATTTGGCCGCCATTTTGAATTCGAAATATTTACTTCCGGCTATTTTCGGTGCGATATAATGAAAGGCCATTAAAAGCGCTTCCTAAAGCACTTATCACATTTGGATTCACGTCAGGGGTTCAGAAGTGACGACCTTCCATTCAAAGCCCGGACCCGTGCCGGACAGCGAAAAATGTGTGGAAAATGGCAACTTGGACCCCCTGCGTGTAAGCAAATATGCAAGGTCAAATCTGTGTTTTTTGAAAACTAGTTACTAATTTTCTCTTGTACTTGTATGACCACAACATTATAGTGTATGGCATATTGGAAATCAATATGTTCATGTTTAAAATCTGACCCTTAATCAATAAAAAAAAAACACATTTACTGGAACTGGCCACTTGGAGACAACTGCCTCAACAATATGTTCCGACCACATCTTCCCCCACCATGCCACGGTGCCAACACTGCCACCACATCTAATGAAATGGCATAAATAAAAGTCTACATTACCTCATCATGATTTCTATGCCATCATGTCTGTAAATTGCAAAATGTCACTCTGCTGCTGTTGTCAAATGGGAAAGTTCAATGGCCAAGTTGAATGGTAGATTCTGGTCATCACAATGTGCAGTACATCCCATGATGACCATGACTGGGAGAGCCATCGTCTCTTCTTTGCTCTATCTGAAGTAGGTCAAATTATTTCATTAAATAAATAATGAACATTCTGAAAAATGAGGCAATGTCTGCAAAGCAACATTATTGTTTTTATTGACCTTCAAGTCGGTCTCGAAACAAGGTCGAAATCAGCTGGAAATCCCCCATTCTGACCAAGCACTAAGAATGCATGTCTATTATTATAAAAGGCAAAGATTGTGTGTTGGTTTATTTGTCTAGGTTTGGGTACTTGTTTCAACATGTTGCATGTGGCAAATGGTTACCAGGGTTACCATGGCTACGAAGTTTCCATGGCAACCAGTTACTATATTAAGGTATCAACAATGATGAATATATTGTTGTTGATTATATTGCCATAGAAACAGGCAGTGTTTTGTTGTTGGCAAGGTAACGTCAACACAATACCATGACAAAAATGACATTCAACAATGTCAATGGTGCCATGCTATAAAAAATGATTGATTATTATTATTGTTGTTTAAATTACCATAGAAACAACCGATCCCGAAATGTTACTATGGGAACAGTGAATCACAGCCTATTTCTATGGCAATACAATCAACAACGATCATTCATTGTTGATACCATAGTAATCGGTTGCCATGGTAACCCCGCTGCCATCCGAAGCATATTGAAACACGACTCGGAGCCATTCGACAAGCAAACAAACATTGGCTTGTTGCTGTACTCATGCAGGAGGGTCTAGCCAGTGAAACAACAACAACAACAATAATAAAGCTCAATTGGAGGCATTTATGCACAAAGGAACCAGGTGTCATGTGAGTCACATTACACCTGGTTCCTTTGTGCATAAAGGCCTCCAATTGCAATTCAGCGCCTGACGAAATGCCAGTTGTTGAAGTTCAAGGAAGTTTATAAAGCTGTAAAAAATTTGCATCCCGGCCCTTCTCAGGCTCAATTTATAACGGAAGGTCCCTGAGTAGCCTACTTCAGAGTACTGAGAATTTCAGTTATTCTTGACAATAAGCGAGACGGGCAACGGCATAATTACCTGAATTAATACTTGGAACGCCGTAACTTCGCTCAACTTTCATCCAACACCGACTCGAGTTGGCAGGTTTTGGTTGGTGGTTGGCAATGGAACACATCGGCGTCGCTTTGACTTCTGCCCCATCCGGAGACATGCTCCCGGGCGGCCCCCCTCAGCATCGTTGATCTGTCGGACACAGCAGACACACCCACACTCATCTTAGATAGGTCGAATAACTCGGTTGATGCCTGAACTCTCAGTGTCGATGATGGAACGTACTGACTCGCAGTGATGGGGAACATACTTTCAAAAAGTATCTAGATCAGATAATAGATACTCGGAAATATTTCCATCTAGATACTGTACTAGATACTCGTTCAACATTGTATCTAGATAATAGATAAGATACAATTTCAGATACCTTCCATACAACTCCATATACGATATACTGACTCGCAGGCACGTGCGAATATATTTCTTTTGACTTATTTGTCATCCTCAATAACAGAGGTTCCCAAACTTTTTGAATCACGGAGCACTTTTCAGGAGAGATATTTGTGACGGAGCACTAACATCATCGAACTGAGTAAGCAGAAAAAAATTCTGGGGCGGAGGGGGGTGGGGGCAGCGCCAAATAAGTAAATGGGAAGGTGAGTGGCGAAAGGGCGCCGCAGGCGAAATATTTTTGGGTTCAAGGTCACACAAGCTACTGAGAGATTTGAATGGATATAGCTTATTGAAGAATTCCCTTTTTTTCCCAACCTCTTCGCGGAGCACTTGGAGAAGCTTCACGGACACCAAGTGCTCCGCGGAGCACAGTTTGGGAAACTCTGCTCAACAACATATTATACTCGGGTTCACTGTGGATTGAAACATATAATTATGTAAAGTTAAATAGTTTATTCGTTTGGCACTGTAGTATAATAAGCTACTCTGCAATCTATGAGTGCTATCAATTTTACAATGTTTTATTATCCAGTCTGGTAATGAAAAATTAAACCTTTGTACAGTAATATTGTCTGTGAGCACTGAGCAGTGCTCACAGACAAAGCCAGAAGCTAACTATAGCTAAGGGATGATTCCACCAGCACCATTAAGCAATATCATGCATACAACACTTCATTATGAGAAGGGCCTCAAAATGCTCATCACTCAATCTGTTCCGCCTTGGAGTGTAAATTTGACCCCCAGTGCGGAACGGTGCATTACTGCATTTATTTCTGTGTAGGGGAATCATGTTTTCATCAGAAAAATCGCCTAAAAAGTATCTGGAAAAGTATCTGGAAAAGTATCTGGTGATGCCATCAGATGCTACGTGTAAAGTAGCTAGATACAAGTATAGATACACAAACTTCAAATTATCTAGATAAGATAAAAGATACCCATTTTGGTATCTAGATACGGTATCTAGATACTTGTATCTAGATACTCCCCATCACTGCTGACTCGACAGAATCTTCCCCGGAATGTTTGTTTATTCCCTCCCTGCCTGGTTCTTCTCTGGGCACCAGGAAGGAGGGGTGACGTCACGAACAATTGAATGTGTGGGGAGCATGGTGGGGAGGCCACGGGGGGAAACCGATGTGACTGAATTTGTTTCCTAAAATCATTTTTATCGAAATGAGCCGAATGAGAGGCAATAAAATTGAGATGGAAACGGATAGAAATATTGCAGGAGCGAAGCCATTTGGATGGAGGGAAGTCGTGCTAGTTGTGTGCGCCATTCAGTATTTCAGTTCAGGTTCACAGACATGGAGTCGAGAAATCAGCTGTAGTTCGGGAGAGCCCGGGTTCGATCCCCGGTACCGATGGCCGTCCTGCCCTGGGTTGGTCACTGGGCTGCCTGCTTCTTCCCGTCACTTCCAGGATCCTACCGGAATGGTTTCCGTGTCATACACAGCTTCTTTGCCGAAGCACCATCAAGTCTATTCAAATACAACCTTAAATCCACTCTTAGCCACCAATTTGGTCCTTAGTAAACTGGAGTTAATATAATCCTGTTAGCAATGGAAAAATTATTTTGCCCGTAATGAGCATTGTGATTCTGGCCAAAATAATGTCTCGTCGTAGACAGTATGTGATGTTGTGGCGTGCGTTGTTACTGTGGGCCGTTCTGTTCATCCTATTTCTGCTTCACTATGCTTGGCGACTACACCGATCACCTGGCTCTCCATATGTGACCATACGTGTTGAGGGTGGAGCCTATGTGGAGCAGGTATATCCAGTGGCACCTAAGGAGGGTGCTGACGAAAAGGATTGTCCTGAGGCAAGATTGCTACCTGGTGGAGGAAAGGTACTGGATGCCCCCACACCTGAACCTGTGGCATGCCAGATGGCACCAAGGTCTTGTCAAATGGCAAACAAATTATTTGGAGTGAATGCTACGACAGCGCAGTGTGGAGAGAGAAACCATGTCTTCTGCTCTGTCAGGGTGAGGTATAGTGTGCTGAATATGTAGTTTCTCAAATTAACAGTGTGCCTTTTCAGAGTCTGGAGCATGGTGTGTATACTGTCAACTGCACTCATCCAAAATCCTGCTTAGAGGAGTATGCTGTGGGTCTGTTTGATCCCAATGTGGCTGATGTTGTATGGCGAAACTTCACCAGTATGGATGCCATTCGAGATCATCTCCAGGAAATGTTGACTTTGAGGCATCTGGGATTTGCATTTTTGAGGTGCCGCTTGAAGCACGCAATGGAGGAGTCTGAAGAGGCTGACTTTTATGATAGTAATGTTTATCCACAATATGTTGACTACTCCAAGTCGTATGGGGTGCAGCTGCTGATACTACCACCTAGTGTCACTAGACCTAAGTCACCCAGGCGAGTTAGTGTCAATCTAGTCATGATCGACTCAGTGTCACATCCACATTTTTATCGATCCTTGCCACTTACAGTATCAAAGCTTGAAGAAATTGCTTTCCGTGCCACAGTATTAGATTTTAAGATGTTTCAGGCCATTAAGCATCGGACTTATGAGAGCTTACAGGCATTGTTTTCTGGACATGTGGATGTTCACGAAAAGCATGCCTTTGGTACCCATGATATGCCACCAAGGCCATTACCTGTAGAACGTTTGTTCGGCATGTTTCGCAAAGCTGGGTACACAACATTGTGGCTTGAAGATCTGTGCTGGACTTGGGAATGGGGATTAGCAAAAGACTTACTGGTGCACACTGTTGGAGCATCCCGTACTGAACGTTATCGGCGATTAGTGTCTGCTTTAGGACGTGCTAACATTCAAGAAGTAGCAGTGACACTTGCAAGTTGTCATGTATTAGAATGGAATGGGCGTCGTGATCCATTTCATGGTCCACCTGCTGTTTGTTTCAATGGACGCCACCATCACGAATACTTGCTTGAATACTTGCGATACTATCAAACACAAATGGAACTGAAACGACGGCCATATTTATCATTCATGACCACCAGTGTCAGTCATGAAGACACAGGTTTGCGAATCCGGACACTTGATGCATCACTGGCAGCTTTTTTAGACAGTGCTGCTCGTTTGCCAAGCACACTTACAGTATTATTTTCAGATCATGGTAATGCATATGGGACATATGTGTCCAAGTCAGTTGCTGGGCGTCTTGAGACTTACCACCCATTCATGTTCCTCATTGTTCCAAAGCTTGTCTGGAATGCATTAACTGAACAAGATCAACAAAACCTGCTAGTTAATCAGAATAAGTTAGTAACCCTGATTGATGTTCATTATATGTTGAGACATTTGGTGTCTGGTAAACGAGTTACTGATGCATTTTCACGCAAATATGTTGTCAATAGAGGGTTATTTGGAGCCATTCCAGCCAACCGAACGTGTGATGATGTTCCCAGATTGTTGCCTAGTGTGTGTATGTGTGATGGATATGAAACATCTGTGGATGCCAGTGATGATAAGTTGTTATTAGCAGAACATGCTATTGGAACACTTAACAATGTGTTATGGGTACAAAAGAAGTCACCTCGTTGCCAGCAGCTTGTTGGTGACAGGGTTGAAAATGTGCGTGAAGTCGCAAACGACCGCTCAAAAACTGTGAAGATGGACATTCGTGTCTCATCTTATGATGGGACAATACGTAATGAAATATTCACTGTCGCTGTTAAAGTGTCACTCACAGGTCAAGGGTGCCAATTGGTAGGGTTTGAACGTCTTACTGCATATGCTCAATTTTCTATTTGCTCAGATCCATCTGTTAACCTCAAATTGTGCTTGTGTACACGTTTCAAACGTGATGTATTACATCGCCTGCACTCCATCTTCAAGACAGTTTTTGGTACAAAGCATAATATGGCTCCAAGGCGTCACTTTGGAGTTGAGACAGAAGTCACTTCATTGTTGACCAAAGATGGGGTCCAGTGTTTGATGCTTCTAAAGCGTAAATACTCAGCTGGTGTTGCATTTCAACTAGAAAACAAGTGTGCCAATGCACTCCACCTTGCCTTCGATGTTGAACTGGTTAATATGATTCCATCTGTCCCACTTCCACTGGAGGTTCTGGTAGAACCAGGTGTCACTCTTTTTTTGCTGTCCCTAATCCAGTTGGATGAGAAGCAGTACTGGACATGGAAATTTTCTATCAAATACATTCCACATTGAAATTGATCACATCAGCTTTGATTAGAACAATATGTTTCCAAAGGCAGGAAGTTCCATTTCTTGTGTCATCAATATAGTGTGACAGTGCATAAAATAGCTACAGAAAAGCTAGTAAACAAGCAGCACTACCTAATTAGAGTTGTTACATGATTACACAGGTTGCACAAGATAACCAGCTGCTAGTGTCGAACTTCATATGCCTGACACCTCCCTGCAATTCTCAGCAGCAGCTAAGAAGTCTCTTTTTCTTCTTCTTTTTTTTCTCTTCTTACGCCCCATTAGAAGGAACTGTGCCCCCCCTTTTAGGGGGGGGGGGGGGTGAAACACCACCATATTTTCCATTTTTCTAGTGATTTTATCTTCACTCCATGCAGGGAAGAAAGGACATGGGGTAAGGATGAAGATTTTTAGGGGAGGAGAGACACGGGTGCTAGTGAAATGTTTGAAACTGGGTCGTGTGCAGTCTCCCTGGAGGTTAGGTTGCCAGGTGCCTCCAAGGCGCAGGTCAGAGACCCTCCTGAAGCAGGCGAAAGGGACCTCCCTGGCGAGGATCGAACCCGGGACCTTCCACTCGGCAAGCCGAGTCGTTACCAACTCGGCCACCACGCCTCCCCAAGAAGCAACCTCTGTTTAGGTTTTGACCTATGGTTTCAAATCAGTTTTCAAGATGTCTTTCAATCTTAAATGTTCCTGTGATACGCTGAAAACATTGTGCAGTACAATTCTATTACTAGTGGATCAAAGGTTCAATTCCAAGATGAAAAGTGGTTAAGTTCATAGGCCTACAAGATTTTAAAAAATGCTAAGACTGTTATAATGTGAATTGGCACCCCATGTGGTATAGATGTCGAGACACATCTCCACTTTCCAACAGATCCTTCCAAATGAAACTTCCAGTACAACATATTGGTTTATGATTCTACGATAACATGATCACATAGCCAGTGTCCCTTGATGCAATAGTGATGTGTATGGCTTATCTACTTGTAATATTTTAAAATGTCTGATATGTTCCCAACTTTACATCTTAGATTTGGCCCTTTGTCATATTGGATTATCCAGTAACTTACAGTCTGCCCTTGTTAACCCCTTCGGCCCCAGATCGGCCCGAACCACACAGTTTTTGGCTTACGCGTACTCCGAAGATACAAACAAGATATTTTGCAAATAATAACAGCTATACTTACGAGATCTGGGAAAACCCTATGTAGTCCTGTCCCTGTAATATAGTCCCGTAGAAATTTTCGTACTGATTTGTCTAAC
>JYFJ02007936.1:0-13938 GCA_000934665.2 Catajapyx aquilonaris
TACTGGCTGTGGCCAGCGGAAGCCCGAACTGGGTCGGAGTGTACCAATTGCAACTGGTCACTCCCACAGCCATGTGCATCGCCAACCTGGCGTCACAAACAGCTAGTATCCAAGGTGTTCTTCATAACTCTCTCTAATATACGTATGTTGGTTGTGTCCTGTAAGGGAGTACAAGAGAATCGCCATTTTTCATTTGCATCTCTACTTTGCAGGCAAATAGGCCTCCTCCGCATTCTTCCATCTCTTGGTAAGTGTGGGTTTCCGTTTGTGTTTTTTTTTCTGACTTACATGGAAACCGAGGAAAATAAAAAAGCAAAATTTTAAACCTTGATTGAATAATGGGTACCATTAATCATTCCCATTCTCAGTCCCGTTTCCTGGTACCAAAAACGATTCATCTATTCATCCTGATGATCCCGGATTTCATTATAAAGTGGGGCAAGAGGCTTGTTTACATTGTCACTAGGAGAGATCACAAGTGTTATGAAAACCAGTACGCGCACACAAATAAGTTAAATACGACTAGTTGTCACAGCAATATAATGTACTTCGACATTTATCACTACAGAGCATCATGCCTAATCCCCTTTGGCCCCCCGATGGTATCTCCACCTTATCGTGGTGGTGGGGTTTGCGTTTCTCCCGTGATCCCAAGAGCTATGCCGGCGGTAGCTTCGTCTACTGGTAGGGCCACCCAAGCCGGACAGGTCTTTGGGGTAGGAGACAGACTAAGAGAGATGCCAGTCTTTCCTCTCTTCTTTTTCCTCTTCGTTTCTCTCTCCATCTGTCCCACCTTTGCTTCTTCTTACAGCCAGATAGCCATAGTTGCTTTGGCTTCTTCCAAATAAACCAAACCAAACCAAACCCAATATGTTGGACAATGGTGAGTTTATGTCAGTTATGCTTGTAACTTGGTTTGTACATCTGGAGTAGGTGACCTCACAAAGGGGCCCCAGGTGGCCTTTACAAAAGGTAGGAAATGAACACTCCCAATTTATCATCACATGGCTCCAAATATGGTGCCAGTGAATGTGGATCATATCGGTACTTTCCTCAAACTGAAGATTCTCATGGTCAAGCTGAATGCTCAAAAATAATATCAGAATTTGTGATTAAACATTACTGTTATCATAATGTTGCGCCAAATTTAATGCTTCAGCATTTTCGATATGTAGTACTTATTCACTGCCGCGTAAAATACGACTTTTATCCTTTAGTATTCGCCGTCATTATGTAATCCACCTTCTGAGTGGTGCGTACCTTCAACTTGGTAGCGGTATTTATTCAATAGAATGCCTTCTTGTGTGAGATGAGACATCCCTATGGTGACCAACAGCTCACATTTGATGGCATCAGTTTCTCACAAACGGCTAAAGAACTTGGTCCTCTACTATTCTGGCCGATTTGGTCTAAGTAATCTCACGATGTGTGGCCTTTGACATGCCAAACTTACAGCACAAGAGTGTCACACTACTTTCTTGTTTTTACACCACATCACAGCGGTTACAGGAATGCCAGTCATTAAATCAACAGGTTGACACTCAGTCGTTATTTTTTGTTATTGTCTCTTGTTCTTTTATTGCCTGCATATTAAGGTCAAAGTCGAGGGGAAGCAGATGACATGAATGTGACATAACACTCATGGCTAACTCCCTTCTGAGGTTGAGTCGTACATGTAATGTTAATGACATTTACCAGCGGTGTCACTGAAGTACGAGTAATTGCGATTGTCAGAATATGACGTTTCTTCACATGAGTTTAGAATATTTTCATCATAGAGGACACATGAAACATCTACTTTCTACTGGGTGCCAAGGACATATGGGCAGTCGCTGATGCATGTTTTCCTTAATAATCCACAGAAATTTAGCATTATTCGACCTGTGCACTCCTGGAGCCTTGGCAATATCTGTGCACATATGTGGAAGATTCTAACGTCTAGGCTGTCTCATTCTTGAAGCTTACTTTCATTTCGATGTACCAGTGAATCTGAATGGCTCATGCAGTGTTGCTTTGAAATATGACTTATTCATCAAGCGTATTGCCCCTTTCTGCCATCCAATACTGCTATCAAACAGTAGTGCGATCAAACAGTAGCGCTTGGTCCACTGTTTAGGTAGATATACCTTTACGATGAATAATTTTTGTTGTAATATATATTGTAATTTATGTAATATATTGACAGCAGCAAGTGGGATCGATTAGATGCTTGAGACGGTCATGTATTGTTCAGAGCATATTTTTCTATATGTGAAAAGGGATATGATTAATATTTAGACATGCACCCATGATCAAGTCCGTTGAATAAGTTTTTATAAAATTATCGATCTGACTCAGTTTCCGTTAGCTATTGCATCCCGAATATCAGAGACGCACACTGAATTATCGCCATCGGCACCTGCCTGATCATGAAACGGGCCATGTCCATCTGAAAATCTATGAAAATCAATGTTTTCAATTCATGTTACGTTGTAATCATACAGACAGAATAAGTTCACCTGACGTGTTGAGAATTCAAAGAACTCAAGTTATAATGGTATCGTCATTGTCTTTTGTGACGAAGTTGGTCATTAGCCTACCTGCAATTTGCTCACGCCGTAACAGTGGTAATGAGTGGGTTTGGAAGATCTAATCTGGGAAGAGTCGCATGCGCAAGAGGATGGTTACAGTCATGTTACCTTTACCGGCAGACGGCTCTTCCTCTGGTGAATCTGCCTCAGGCTGATCTGGTCTTTCCTTATTTTTCAACATTTCTGCCATGGTCCTCCAAGCAGTATCCTTTCATTGATGACTGTCTGTTGAGGAGTCTATATGTTTTTACTGAATTTCTCAGCTTCCAGAATCCGGATGGTACTCGGACACATTCTTGTAGGACCATCAGTGAATATTGTGGTCACATCCCTCATTCTACCATGATTTCTCGGTTATCGTGGTTGTCCTTTTTGGAAATGGTTGTTGGAATGAACGTCGAAAAAGGTATTATTTTGAACAAATCCGTTGCCTTCTCACCATGGATTGTAGTGTCGTGTTGTAAAATAACAATTATTTCCTGAAAGTAACATCCCATTGCAATACCGTCATATATTATTCATGTGGACAAGTAATTCGTGCCTGCTTATTTTAAACGCTATTGTGCATGAGCTGCTAATGCACACACACACTCTGATTGCCTCACTAGAAGTGTGTAGCATTGACTACAAAACTGACCAAAAGTATATTTAAATAAGCAAGAATTCCGATGGTACCAAGCAGGAAAGCTGAGCCTCAAGGTACAACAATTAAATGTTGATTTACCGTTAGAGCGCCCTTTACATTGTTCCTTACTTCTACCTTCCTGTTGGTGATGGATGCTTCCAGTGGGGCAACAGACAAGAAGTCGTTTTTTTGAAATCTGATTTACAGTGCATTTGTTGGTGCTGCGACATTCTTTTCATTACATTCATGTAATCCACATCTGTGTATAGCCTCTGGACAGATTTCAGTGCGCACTCAGCATCGCCAAACTCCGCATCATTGGGGAGAAAGCTATTACCTGATAATAGGAATCGTAGAACTATTGTAGGAATGCTCGGGTGATTGCGCAACATATGTATCAACAGTCAAACCAACTTTATGCTTCTATTATGGCCTCCGCAGGAATCCGCATACATATTCAATGTGGTTAGTGGTGCATTCAAACCACTAATGTACTTTCTAAGACATGAGCCTATTTCTTAAGTCCCTCTTCCTCCTTCATGCTCAACCCAAACATTGAAAATGCCTTTACTTGTTTTACCAGAGGTTCCGATGCCTTTTATAGTAAACAATATTGGTTGGGACCATTGGCAGGGCATGTGTTTATTGAAGGTTATGGTTTCAACATTTTGGATCAGTTTGTGCTTTCATATTCTCTCTCAACTGGTTGGTCCCTGCACGAGGTTGTGTTCCTAGAGGCTGCCATTTGCAATTCTGTGGGTTACATGGTTACTGCAAAACGAGGATCGGCAATTTGGACAATGTGGGTTACCAAATTTGTCAACAGATCACAGGACAATGCAGAGGGGTATACACGATGTTTGCTAAATGTTGGGGACAGCTTTGAGCACTATGCACGATGGTTACTGGAATTTTTTTATGATTTGTAGGTACTGATTACTGCATAACACCGTCCAAATGTGACGTGTTGATAATGTGGTCTTCTCGTTGGGGAGCCGCGGCAATTAATCTACTACAAACACTGATGGCGGCATAATTTTAGTGTCGTGCTTTTGCCCACTTGTTTAAACTTCCACTCACGGGCGGTATAAGCTGCGAAAGGATGGATGAGTCATCTCTAGAGGATGGTCACAGAAGTGTGCACGTGTTAAGTCGTAAATTGCCAGGTGGCAGAGCCGGCCCCAATATGTACCGAAAAACGGTAGTAGGCCGCCAGCTTTTGGCCTAGGTTGAAATGAAATAGCCAGTGCCTCGGGAGCATATTGGTCTGTCAATTATTAGCGTAACATATAGCCTGCCGTGGTGCATTCGCTGTGGTTATCCTTATAACATCCAACCTTCTCGCCCGACCTCTATGTGCGCGGGCCAAAATTCGGATGTTTCTGTCGCTCATATCTCGGAAACGGCTGGACAGTGTCAGCTAAAACTTTCACCACTGTGTCTATCGCACATGAATAACCCCTCAAGCAATTTGGCTTTTTCCGAATAAACCTAAACCCAAACCTACACTGGTAAATTTTGCGTCTCTATCATTGACAATAGCGATGTGCATACCATGGAGTTTATACACTGTCTGGAAGAAGATCTCCGCTAACTGTACCGCTGTCACCGAGCTTTTACAAACGCACACGTGACACATTTTTGACAAACATATCCATGAACACTACTGTGGTGTCGTTATGCTTTCCCGTAATCGACTGCAGCAGGGATTGTACCACCTGCGCCAACTGACTGACAAATTCCGGATCCATGTTGCCACGGTGGTGATCCTCAAACAGGACACCCGTGCACGGACAGGAGAGAGTCCCTGTACGCGAACGTTACCAGCAACTGCTACCACTTGTAACACGTCTGGATGTGTCCTTGCTTCTTAGGTTGAGGTTTCGTAGAACCTTAAAATGTTGCTCCTACATGTTGCATTCGTAAATCACTTTCGACAACTAATGTTTTACCGCAGATGATGGAAATTATAGTATCCTGCTTTGCGGTGCATATTGGGATTCATTGCTGTTTTCACTGATAGGCGTAGTAGCGACTGTAATGTACAGTACATCGAAGATCTGCTAATATTTTCCATATTTTATCAGCATTAAAAATCACACAGGATGCAACAGAAAATAATTACTGCGCAAGCATGTTTGATAGTACAGGATAATTATTATTGCCATCATCCATTACATATGCTCAAATACCGGTAATTTTCGTGGACGTAATGTACCCACGTCCGTAATTGGAGATCCAGTGGTCGTAGCTCGTATTCCCGATTTGGCCACTTCTGTTGGAAATAGGAGTAATCCATCCATAGTAGGACACATGACATACTGTATGTGACATGATATGACACTTACCTTAACTTCTCCTCTGCTACTGTCTGCTTTTGTATTAAATCATCTGCCTGAATTTCTTCTGCAGTTACTACACTTTCACAAGATCTTAATGTAGGTTTTGTGACTAAACATTTGATTCCTCTCCGACCTCATATGCTCTCCGTTCTTGCGTTAATGTTATGTTAACTCATGTTATGTCCACGTTGTAGATAACTGACCTTTTTAAATAATACGAAGTGTCCATTTCAATATACGTAATTTTCAGCATTTAAATGTGCGCTTATCTCTTAATCTTTCGTGGGTATCATTCATGTCCCGAGGAGAAAATGAAATCTTTATTGGGGAAATGAGGCAAAACTATGTGCAGAATGGATTGGTTTTATAAACGGTCGCAGGGTTGGGAGGACTTGCAGGACGTGTCAGATGGTCGTAGAAATTACCTCACTGAGTATAGTAAGGTTGTGTTTAATTCTATTTGACACTTTTTGACTTGTGGACAGATATTCTGACAGCCCGCCTACATTTTCTAGTTGAATTTTTTGACGGGGACATAACGTAGGCTTGCTAAGTATTGTAATGGAGTGAAGGGGCGTCATTATGCGTGTTTCCATTTCGTCTTATACTGCCTCGGATTGCGTTTATTAGCTCATAGTGAGAGTTGGGTTAATCGTAAAGAACGATACATATGTTAGTACAGAAAAGGTACATATTCATATACCGACACAGATATCCGTTACGTGAATAATACTCCTCCGGACATCTCAGCCCCACCTCCTCCTAGACGAGACTGTACCTCTGACAACAAGATAAGTACAGCCACCTTGCTGATGCGGAATCTTGCCGCGGAAGTGGCGGAAGTGGTCCTCCTCCATAGTCTCAAATGGATGGAACCTTTCCTTGTACACCTTGGGAGTGTGGAAAAGATTCCAATTTTCTATCATCAGCCACTCATCTTCGTCTTCCGAGCTGCTGCTCTGTGGCCACAAGGCAGTTGCTCACTGCATATAATTTGGAGATGCGGTGCAGGTGTATAGGTGTATAGGTGAAGTGTAGACAGTCTTGTGTTCTTGTCGGTAAGATGTCAGTCTTTCCCGTACGAAACTGTAGATAATACCCAATTTGCGGCATCTGCTGCAATTTGTTTCTTTATTGCGTAATTCAGCGGCGCCATTCTTTTTCAGGGTGGCAATGTGCCATCTCGGATGTTCTTCATGCAGCTTGACAATTTCTTTCTCTCTTTCAAGACTTATTGCTGGTGCCTTTGACTTTTTCACAGGTGACGGTTCCCAAGATGACGCCAGAGAGTCACTTTTCCCAGCTTCGTCACTGTAATCCTGCTCTATACATGACTCCCTGTCCCTATCTACTCCACTAGTAGCTGGTGTAGGTTCAGATGCATCTAATGGCAAACGAAACGCGAAATTTATATGTAATACTGTACCATGAACGACGGATATACTGTATAACAGCATGAAAAAGGTATAAAATTCATAACCAACCATCTGTCTCTTCTCTAGTTCTCAATCTTCAGTTGCAACGTATGTGTCCGGCACATCCAGC
This sequence comes from Catajapyx aquilonaris, assembly GCA_000934665.2. Classification (NCBI taxonomy): domain Eukaryota; kingdom Metazoa; phylum Arthropoda; class Diplura; order Dicellurata; family Japygidae; genus Catajapyx; species Catajapyx aquilonaris. Next base: position 7,083 of record JYFJ02007936.1, read on the forward strand.
ATAAAATCAAAAGTCTTCCTCGCAACAAGATGCTCGTAGTTACGTTTAGGACATTGTGATTAAAAATCGTCTGGCGCAAAATCCTCGTATATCTTACAAAATATGCCAGCTAGATTACAGAAGTTAGGGTGGGGCATTTCCGAGTGTTCCCTCTTGTATAGCACACGCAAATCAAGCAATGACACTTTCCAACTGTTCCTTTTCTGCAGGAGAGGAACAGAAGAGCAGGATATTCGACCACCTGGGGTTCGATATTTTCGATCTTCGAACACCTGCGTACACCTGCACCAAGGGGTCTTTTTTACTACATGTTCTGTCACCAAATGTAAATCGCTTTGCACAAATACCCGTCACTCCGACAGTTGGCTCTGAACGTGGCCGTCACCCTGCCAGTTAGTCTCGAGGTGTAGTTGATGGATCTGGGTGCAGAGCAGAAGTCCCTGAGAATCCCTGCATATAAGCACTCGAGTATGTTCATCGCAATTTGTGTGGGAGGACAAGCAATAGCAAACTTTAAAAAGTCTCTCTCTGTATTCAACCGGTTTTACGAAACTACAAATCCTTGCAGTTTGTTTGTGAGAGCTGCAGAAGTATGTCTGTATTTGTTGAGAGAATTTTTCTTTCTCAGTGAAGATTATTGCATGCATTAACAAGCTTTAACTTCCTTCAGGAATAGCATCCAGGTGATCCACAAACTATCCACAGTTGGATCTATAATACAAGAGGTGTGAGCAAGAGCAAACTTTTCACTTCAGTAATAAAATCAACGAGGAATATTACCGATTATGTGGATTTGGAGCTCAGTGCTGGGTTACTGCTAAAAACACTACAGATATCCTCTTTCATTCCTTCCGTTTGATGCGTCATGTACATTACATTTGTGGATGAGATCCACTTGTTTGTGCAAGTGTTTCCAAGTACAAGTGTCCGCTCTAGAGAGTGTGAGTGGGTAATATTCGCCTTATTCGCCACACACCTTATGCCACTGTTGCTCCATAATAATTGTTTGGAGGTATTTCACCTGGAAGTCGTCGTACTTCTTTAATCTGGTCCGTCAGTCTTGAAGCCATATAGGTTTTCTTGTGGCTGCAGCAATAGTGGCGCTAGCAGAGAGTATATCCAGAGCAAAATGTCTAGAGATTGACGCCCTCATTAGCCTACGGATTATATCTTGAGATGTTCTTTACTTACACAGCCCGAGGCATGTTGTTGCACCAAGTGTTGCACAGTTCACTGCGGGAATCTTCGTGTCCGGAAGAATCTGCACAAGTCTTGCCTGCTTCACTTGTAACAAACATTATATAATTTCGTTGGCAATCTCGCATTTCTAATTGTGGCGTTACGCTAAGAAGCTATAAACCTACTAAATGTCGTTTGGAAAAGCCCACGTATTAGTTAACATGTAGATTGCAACACATGATTGAAATCCTCTGTCGAATTTAATGAAAAATTATCATCTTTAAACGAGATTTACGAGATTTGCGACATGACAATGTGTAATCCCGTCCAACAGACGTTGGTACTGAATATTATATCAAGCTAGGCCAATTCAAAATAAACTGATGGCGCTGACCGTACCGATATTATTGCAATAAGCCATAAGGGTTTGGCTCTCTGTCCTATCATCATCCTGACTTGTCCCGGCACCATTATTTTGGACATCTGAAACCTATTTTGCATGTAATTCAGGCCTCATAATTATGCCATTTGGATTTAATCTAGAGGATTTGCTGGAGTGTCAATCATTGTTGAGGGACGTTCCTTGTACAATTCAATGGTGAGGTATCTTCGGACTTACGAGACAGATATTTCCGAGTGTGTTATGGAGATCCCCTTTTCTTCACTGCAGCGGTCCTCTTATGTACGAGTACGACCTCGTATAACCTCGACTGAGCTTCAACCTCGCGTGTGTTCATTGGATGCCGGAGACCTTGCGACCTCTTAAGGGGGTAAAATATGTCATGAGTGCAGGCAGAGGTCGCTGATTTGTACCAGCCTCAATGTGAGTTTGCTCAAACCGCATTTTCATTCCTTCTCATCAGATTCATGATGCTGACCATTCGATTTCACACGATATCGCAGACAGATTAATACTACTGGTGGTATAAAATAACGGTGATTATTATTGGCCACTTTTGTCGTCGCTTGCGTCGTTGCGTAGAGGTCAGGTATGGCTCCAGGAAGGTCTACTATTCGGGTTGATGTGTTGTTGCGTTTGGGTCACCTGCCTAGAGGTTGCATGTTTCCTGTAACACCCCATAGCTGTTGGTTCCTAATTTTTAAAAATCTACACGAAACCTAAAAAAATGAGTCCCATGCGCTTGCATGCTGCTTGCATAGCTATGGGTCGTCGTCATCACTGATGGACTATGCAGCATGCCATATGCGCACAAAATGTCCGTTTCTCTGCGAGCTTCACCTGGATCTCTTCATAGGCATATCAAGAGTAAACACTAATTTGCTTCCAGTTGTGTGTGTCATTCAAAAGTGTAAGAATAAAACAAGTCGGTGCTGAATGATTCATCATACACATCCACGCTGATTTGTGCAGACAAATACAAGCTGCGAGGTCCCGAGTGGTTGGTGTAAACAGAATCTACTACCACAAGCCAGGTAAATGCACACTGGCATTAGGGCGTCGAAGCAGGAGCCCTGGATTTGACCTTTTGCCCCTGGAAACAATAGAGAGGCCTTTAAATATTGCAGTGGTTTGTAGCCGACTAGATATTACTGTTATTCATATTTATTATTGTTACGGTGCCTGTGTTTTTTATAGTCTTCCCAAGGCGATACACCTGTTATTATTTTTGACTAACACGTGCACCGTTGATTTCATCCTATACTTTTATTGAATCATGCACATGTATTTGCAATGAAATAGCCTCTGTAATGATATTGGTCTAAAATGCAATTCGTTAAGTTAGCCCTTGGCGATAATCACGTTGAACTTGTCGCCGTTTGCACCATGCGACGCTGGGTCTCTGGACGGTACAGTAGCAGCAATTGACAGTTGCAAATATTGTCAATCTGGCATCTACACTTACGGTTCCGGAAGGGGGATCTATCTAGTCCTCCTTACCTAGTTCTTGCCTCGTGCAGCAGTCAATAGTTGTTATGAGTAATGTCGAAAGCAACTGTGGCGATATTTGTCGTAACGTGTATTGACTAAACCGGATCGCAATTGCTGGGAGGAGAGGAAGGGAAACACGTGTGTATCCTTACTAAATATACTGTAACATGGTCAAGATAATCCTGTGTGGTGCAAGGCAAAATCCGCATGATTGGCGCGTTGTTTGGTTTCTCCAACTGGTTCATGACCATGATGCAGCCATTTGTGGATTCGAGCGGCGCGACTTGAATGACAAGTTGTGTGGTGTTTGTCATAATGTCACATCCAGATGTGTGTATATGAAGTAAATTACGTGTCACGGGTTATTTGAACCATCACGTTCAGCATTGTTCGTTGCAGCTTATATGGTTTGTGTTCTTTACATAGCATACAGTTCCGGCGCATTGTTTGCGTAATAATCATGTTTTAATTGTGCGCTAAGGAGCCATTACATGAGAGTTGGAGGTGTCGTCTCTACTGTGCTTTCTGTCCAGCGAGATCTTGTGACTTCATCAAATCACCGGCGTGGGCTCTGATTGCGATATGTAATATCACCGCCTTCACAGCAGGTTTCGCTACAAGCGGTTTTATTCTGGGTTTCGAATAATGCTGGTTGGTGAAATTGTATACGTCACGTGCATGAGAACTGTGAAAATGATTTCAACTTCATCAACGAAGCGAGTGATCTCAACACGTCCACCCATTCTGGATACTCATGTTAAAAGTTGCCTTTAATTGTAACCCAAAAGTTACCCCATTTGAAAGTTAGTCAGCATTTGTGTTAGAAAGCTTGAGGTTTACATGCGTTTAAGGTGTCGCTGTAATGACATTTAAAAACCCTTTGAAGCAAGAGAATTCCATCTAGTGACATACAGTATTTACTTAAGTCTCATGTATGTAAGTTTCCATCTTAAAATGTGGTCCCTGGCAGATATAATGCTTGAAATGTGTTAAAAGATGCACAGTTAAGTAAGCACATATTTTGAATCACTGGAGTGTGGCTGTAAGAAACTTAGTGTACCTGCATGTCGGTGTGTGTATACAGTGAAACCTGTGTATAGCGGAATCGCACTGGACCCCAAAAACTTTACGTTATGGACAGGTTTCCGCTATAACCAGATCAAGGGCGTTACTAATTTTTTTTTTTGCCCGCGAGAAAGAGAGGAAAATGGGGAGAGCATAAATAAGCACCTCCTCATTTATTAACACAGACACTACTTATCGTTCCGACCTGTCTCATTGGCATGCGCGACAAACAGTCTGCCACAACGTTTGTTTTGCCCTTATTTCGAAATCATAGTCCTGTACCAACTCAATTTTATGTTCTACTTGTCTCTGCGGTGGTAAACCATCCGGTAAGTCATCAGGAAAGACATCCCCATATTCTAGCTACATATCCTTTATACCTTCATCATCATCTTTCCGACTCACCTCAATGACATCCTTTTGTATGACCATAAACAATTCTCCCTCAATAGCAGTGTCGACTTCCCTTTCAAACTCCATGTGATGTAGCATCATGGAAGCCATCGGCACCCTGATGGTTATGACGGGTAGTTGAACCCATCTGCTCCCCACCTTCACCTCAATCCTATCATTTTTTCCCAATCAACAACGGGATTGTATCGTCGAATCCAAGGGAGCCCCAAAATAATGTCATGTTTTTCTAAATGCAACACGTGTGCTGGAAATGAACACTTCACCGCTGGCCCGCTGTGGTTGCTTCTTACGGGGGAATTCACGTGACCATGTCCCGTGCCGCGACACGTGAAACATACCATGTTCTGGCGGTTCGCCCTGGCGATATGAGAGAAGTCCATGGCTTCTCCAGCACCCGGAGAAAACGTGTTCCCACGCTGACCCACTGATGTAGACGGGAGCACGTCATTTGTAATGTACAGTACATCAGAGTACCGAACATTTGCTACTATTTTCCATGGGGTAAAAATTGTGTAAGAGTTTATCAGCGTTAAAAATCACACAGAATGTAACAAAATAATTGGTGCACAAGCATGTTTGATAGTACAGGATATTGCCAATGATCCATTACGGATGCTCAAGGTAATTATCGTGTACGTAATGTAGTCGGACACATGACATACTGTATGTGACATGATATGACACTTACGAGTACCTTAACTTTACTTTAATAACAATTGTAATATATCAGTGCTTTCATATCTTAAAACAAACTCCCACATTTTCAGGTTTCAAAAACCGCCAAATTAGTTATTTAGATCTTGGTTTTAGGTTTTTAAACCCTTATTTTAGTATTACATTTGATCAATAAACATACTTAGAACTGTTATTTAAGTTTCTAAATATTCATTCATTCATTTCATTTATTCCTTAGGTTTTCACCCCTCAGGAAGACTTCCCTTTACAGTTATATAAATATCATACAGCATCATAATCATCAAAAATAATAACTTGTACATCAGAATTCTAATAATAGAAAACACAACTTTTCATACACCTGATCAATCCAGTATTATATCCACAAAACGGAGGTATTTTGTCGCCTCCCTAAAGTAGTCAAACAATCGTGTCATTAATTGATCGTGGGGGGTAACAAATAATAAATGGGGAGAACCCTTTGGTGGCGGTGCGACTTCATGAAGGCAAATTGTTCTTGTTGAATTAAAAAATGGACACTCAAAAAGAAAGTGATACAATGAGAAAGGTTCATTCATATTACACAGTGTACAGGAATCATTTGACCAAATAAACTTGTAGCCTTCAAACCACATGCACCTTGGATTTAGTCTCAAGTTTGCCCAAAAGCGGGAGAATCTCAGTGTCATCGGCTTACTCACATATGGTTGGCCTATATACAATGGTTGCAATTGAACATAATAGCCATGTGAACGTGAACTCTCCAGCAGGCCCATGTCCAATGCAATTGTATTATCGGTATAATTTTTTATAAATTGGCTACACTGAGTCTGATCTTCACCCAGTTGTTTCCAGCCCTCCCACGAGGTACCCATCACATTGAGGACTTTGGTTTCGACTAAAATTCTCCAGTCCCACGCCAGCGACCGCTCTCCCAACATACACATATCAAACGCCCTTTTTACTAGTCTGTCCTCCGGCAGTGACTGGATCCTCAATAACAAGCGTAGCAACTGTCTTACCACCCCCACCGCAAGAGGGCGTCTACCGAATTCCAAATGTATAAGATATGATGGGGGTGGATACAGCTAGATGCAATAAACGCTTGATAAAATATAGCTGGACTTCCTCGATTTCCTGGAGATAACTCAGCGCCCAGATCGCTGCCCCATAACAAATGATCGGTGCAATTTGTGCCTCGAACAAACGAAGCGCCAAGGATACAGACTTCAATTTTAACTTATTTATCAATCCAATCGTAACGTCCGCCGCCGCTTTTGCTTTGGGAATAAAATGTGTTAGGTTACGCCGGAATTTGCCCGAGGAGGAAAACCAGATTCCCAGGTACTTATACTCGGCGACTGTCAAGATACCTGTGTCTGACAGGCACCTAGTATCTGCTGAAGACAGTCGCCCCCCCCTTTCTAAAGACCATTAATTTAGATTTTGCTACATTCAAAGTTAGGCCTTTGGAAGTGATATACTCAATAAATGATTTTACCAATCTGCTCGCATAAAGCCTATTACACAGCGCCACAAAAAAAAACTTTCGGCGTGTTATTCGGAAACCACTATGCACATCATGTTAGTAGGACCCGAAGTAGCTGGGAAACGCCCGGGATTTCTCTCCCA
>JYFJ02007937.1:0-13926 GCA_000934665.2 Catajapyx aquilonaris
ATCCCAAAGTTTGGCCAAACCAAGACTGCCACACTCGTGCCCTTTCACACACTTACGGTAATTCGCCGTAAAAACCTCGCGACAGCCTCGAATCTCACTGGTACCGACATGGAAAGGAGTGATTGCGGGTCAAAATAAAAAACTGTATCTGACCGCGGCGGCCGCAAATATCGCCCCAGGAGAAAAATAAGCGCACCATCTCAAAGTGCAACCCTTTCGCGTCCAGATACTCCAGTTTCATGCCGATACCTCCATATTTGCGGCCGTGACAGCGAGAGGAAGAAGTGTCAAACTCACGGGCCGGCCCGCGACGGGCTACCCGCAACAATGAATAGCGTAGCCTAGAGCGCGCTCTTAACTGCCCTTTTTAAAAAACTTTAATGCAGGTGGATTTAATTGTTGGAGGAAATGGGAGAACCCTGAGATAATGCAAACATGGAGAAAACGGTCAATAAAAACTCTCCACATGGGAAAATCCTTTGCCTGACCTAGGGATTGAACTTGAGATCTCAGAGGTGGAAACCTGTGGCTTGTTGCCTTAATTTTTAGTTTCTAATGGATAATGCTTTATTTATTCATTTATCTACTGATTTGCCTGCTTTTACAGGGTGTATATTGTATCATAATTAATTAATTATTTGTTTACTTATTTACTGTATTTTAGGATGTAACCTGAATGTGTAAAAGGGCTGCCTGTATTACAATTCTCTGTGGTTTATTTCATGGTAGCTTTGGCGCTTTTAGTTCTGGTGAGTAGATAGTATTGAAATTCTTAATTGATTATTTCAGGAATTACCGTGATGATGACGAACAAAGTGATGACACAGATGGGGATGAGGACAGCAGTAGTGACGAAGGATATGTCCATGATCATGTTTTTGAGGAAGAGAAAGGAGTAAAGAAGAGAAGATTGGATGATGACAGCAATGAAGAAAGTAATGTCAAGAGGAAGCAATCCAGCAGCAATGATGAAGGGGATGATGAAACTGATGGTGAAACAGATGATGAAGATGGAGTAGGGAATCCCCTGGTGACAGATTTGGTGAGCAAATCCAAAGAAGATAAGCGGCGTCGTAAGGCCGAAATGTTCTTCGACAAGGAGATATTTGCAGAGCTGGATGAAAATGAAAAGGACGAGGATTATGAGATTGAACTGGCTGCACAGAAGAATGGGGCTGCCAAGAACCTGCCTCCAAAAGATGTGATTAAGAAGCCTTCTTCTGCATCTGAGAGTTCAGAATCTGAAACTGAGTCCGAGTCTGATTCTGAGTCCAAGCCAGAAGATGAAAATAATCTTGAAGTAGTTCCAAAATCTAAACCTAAGGCAAAGAAACTCAAGTTAGATGCAGAAGGACTTGCAGTTGGCACTATAATGGTGCAGTCAAAGCGCATGAAACGTGACATAATGGATTCTGGTTGGAATAGATATGCATTTAATGATGACAACCTTCCAGCATGGTTTGTTGAAGATGAACGGAAACACATGAAAGCTGCAGTACCAGTGCCAAAAGAACTGGTAGATGAGTATCGTGAGAATCTGAAAGAGATCAATGCCCGTCCTATTAAGAAGGTCATTGAGGCAAAGGCAAGGAAGAAGAGGCGCTTATTGCGGCGCATGGAACGTGCTCGCAAAAAGGCAGAGACCATCCTGGAGAAGTCTGAGGTGAGTGATGCAGAGAAGGCACAGCAGATAAAGCAGTTGTACCAGAAAGCAAATGGAAGTGGAAAGAAAAAGAAGAAGGTTACGTATGTTGTGGCTAGAAAGCAGTCTTCTATGAAGCGAATGAAGAAACCACCAGGCATAAAGGGTCCAGTGAAGGTTGTGGATCCAAGGATGAAAAAGGATGACAGGAGGAGGAAGACAAATGAGAAGAAGTCAAGAATGAAGGGCAAGGTGGGAAGGGAAGCCAGAAAGCATATGGGGAAAGGAAGAAATCTGGGGGGTAAGCGGGGGAAAAAAATGAAAATGGGTGGCATGAAGGGCAAACGGGACTGAGGTGTTGGATTGTTTTATCGCCATTGAAATTTGAACATAATAAAAGCTACGTTTGTTCATATGTTAGGGGACACATTATTTGTTGAAGTAACCCCTTGTTGCTCACTGTCTTACTCCACTCAACACCGACATACTGTATCTTACATCAGCATGGATTTATAGCCACCAAATGTGTTTTTTTTACATAATTTGGTTGTCGCCAGTCTTTCAATTCAACCCACATTACGTAATCCTTGGATTTGCCCGAAATGTCAGTGTGCCAAACTGTGCCAAAGTCAACCGTATTTATCCAATACAGTAGTGACGTACATGAGTCTACAACGCCATCATTCCACAAAAGTTCCAACTTCTATCAAGTGTTGCCAGACGCCGTATCTTAAAAACAATCCTTACTTTTTTGCCCGTAAAATATTTCAATAAAACCACCCTACATAAATATCTACGAATATGGTCACTCTTACACTTGCAAAACTCTTGACGTAGTGCCAATACGAGCCCATTACATCACAGCTACCTGACAACGCATCGTCACCTTGCGCTCGCGCAATAAAAAAAAATGGAACTGCAAAAAAAGTGAAGACGAAACGGGGAGCTGCCATCTTGGAAAAATACAGGAGAGTGCTCGGGAGAGAGAGATGGTCGGATCGGCTGGATCACCGTCCTAGTTGCGACCAGCTGGCCCCGGAGACTTGGCCCCTCACGACAACGGAACCTGTGTCAGCCAGCGGATCCCTGACTCACCAGCCCGCCCGCCCGCCTGCCTCTGTCGCAGCCAGAGGAAAACGCCCGACACACTTCGGGGTTGAGGGGGACAGCTGGTGTGTGGCCTGGCCCGACCTGAAAGATGACGGAGACCAAGGCGACGCCGCAGCACAGCGAGCCGGAGATGAAGGGATGGCTGAACAAGTGGACCAACTACCTCAAGGGATACCAGAAGAGGTGGTTCGTCCTCTCCAGCGGATTGCTCTCTTACTACAGGTACTAAGCTGGGGAGGGTGGTGGAAGAGAAGGAGGAACTGGTGGGTGGCATACGTGTTAGGCCAAGCGGTGTGGTCAGAGGGCAAGTAGTCACAACAAGTGGGTGAGAGATGCCCTGACTTGCATAATTGGTAGTGGCAGAAAGCCAACATGGTGTAAATTAACTGCAGGTTCCGTCAGAGCTGTAGGTTGGCGCACAGGTGCCCTTGAAGAGTATGCAACATTAATGACCCATTCTACAGCTTCAGAAGTTTTATTGTCACAGCCCTTGACCAAAATTCAGGAGGTGAAGCCCCAACTTCTCTACCCTGCACTAAGTTTCCATGTACCTTACTCTCAAGTCGTAATTCCTGAGAGTTAGCATTTGGTAATGTCTTAAAATTTGTGCATTTCCAGGCTCGATGCTTTTTTTAACTGGTTTTCCTCTCGTGACTGTGGCTCACTTTTTCTCTCCCATCTCCCCCACAGTTCCTGCTGACTGACCCAGAGCATCTCCACTGCCTCGTTAAAAACCTTGTTAACTATTTAGTTCCCTCTTCTCTTTATTTTTAACAAACGATTGGAATTCAGCAGTGCTGATAACCTGCATTTGCATGCAACGTTTTACCAAGCATTTATATTTATGTGGAATGTTATGCAAAAGGAAAGCAGGAAGGGATTTTTATGTTATACCCTATGCACATAATGGAGCCAATTTTGCATGCAGAAAGATGTTATCGACAATGAGGTATTTAATTATTGTGTTGAGAATGAGGAAAAGATAATATTTGAAGTAGTTGATAGGATTAAGAAAATTGGTGTGTGGAGGCTTACAGTAATTAGGAAAAAGGATGAGGGTTGCCTCTGGAGGTGGGAGAAGTGGTGGTCTCAGCTACGAAAACCGGCCTAAAGGCAAATTCACAGGCCCAGAGAATTGCTGTGCCAACTTACCCTATGACCAGATTGATCAGTGTAAACCTCCTCTTAGACTGGGTTGTACCATTGCAGGTTTCACTGGACACCCAGGGGCTACAGTTGGTAATAATTTTATCGTGCCCAGCATTTAATAGCAATGGTAGCCCTGGAGTTACAGGCAAAATCTGAGATAGTGCAAACTGGCTTTTAAAGTGGATGAGCTTGTCTGCAAATGCACCAGGGATATCAGAGCTGTATATATGTTGTGCACTGAATTTGTGGTAACCTGCAATATAATTCACTTCATAGGATAATGCAGGAAAATCTTTTCAACTAGTTCAGTTAACATTTGGGATTGTTAGGTAAAGGAAAATAAACTAAAACTAGAAAAACCCTCGCTGCGCTCGCATTTTTCTATGATGGAGGCGTAGAAAACCACCCACTTCACTCGCTTTTTTCTAGGCCTAGGGCCTGCAGTGCCTACCACATTTTTAATCGCTTCGGATTTATAGCCAATGATGATGCCCATCCTCCAATCATATGCATACACCCCCACCCGTTCTTCCGTGCATTCACATATCCGTGATCATGTACCCTGCAACCCATCTGCAATCTTTGCTTTGCATTGGCTGGGAAATATGCATTTTCCCACCTCAACATACCAATACCTGTTGAATTGTAAAAATCCCCAGTTATTGTATGAACAGAAATTCACTACCTCTACTGCTTCTCTTCCACCCATTGCGCATGCTCGGAACAGGGCCAATTGAAGGTGTCATGGTAATAATACATCCACGTAACAATGAACGGGGGCCAATTGGAACGTGGTGGTCACAACAATGGGTGGCTGACCAATCAGAGGGCTTATACAAACACCGCAAGGATTTTAATATGATAGATAGTATTATGGTGTCTTAAAATTGCACATTTGCAGACTGAACAATATGAAATATATGAGTCACAGGTTATTTTTTAAATACTTTTCCTATTCCCTGGACTCATAGGATATCATATTTTGGCCAGATGATACTGATGGGAAGGAGGAATACAAATCTGCTGTTGAGTGACTTGTAGCAAATTGATACCTTGTGATAATTCATGCATTACTTCATGTAATGTAAACCATTGCAGCTGAGTAGCAAATTGTGGTTAAATTTGTTGTTTATTATAGGACTCCTAATGATTTCTGATTGCATGAGGCAGCGGCAAGTGCTGCAAGGATTAATTTTGCACATTATGTAACAGTACTTCAACGTGGCTAATGAAAGAACAGGGGAACTACCCCAACATGCATTCGTTAGTATGAAACTCATATGGAGTGGAGATATGGCCAAGCCAAATTAATGTTCATGAACTTATTTAGACTCATTTTTCAGCAAAATTTGTAGCCATTAGATAAAAATGTGGGTTGCTCAAAAATTAGTACGAGAGAGAGAACACGATCTTAAGTCATTCTGTGAATATTCAAAATTACTGTTAAGTCATTCTAGCATTATAAGGTAAATGCATTTGATATATGTTAACTTTTTTATACAGAATTTTTTCTTAAATACCCTGTGATAGGGCCCTGGGGGCCCTTTTAGGGGGTGGAATACCACCACCTTTTTTTCCAGTTGATTTTTCGGAATTTTTCTTCATTCACCGTTGCAGGGAAGAAAGGTCGTGAAGTAGGAATGGGGATTTCTGGGGAGAAGACAGGGGTGTAGGTGTGATGTCATTACACTGGAGTCATGTGCAATCTCCCTGGCGGTTAGGTTGCCAGATGCCTCCATGTCGCATGTCAGAGACCCTCCCGATGCAGGGGAAAGGGGGATTGAACCTGGGTCCTTCCGCTCAGCAAGCTGAGTCGTAACCACTCGGCCACCACGCCTCCCCTACATAGACATTAACTTGAGAAGGCTGACACTGGCTTTTGCAAGTTATTGCCATTTTTTCACATGGATGTTTCAGCATTTCAGCACACAATACTTTGGATAAGTAAAATAGTTGCGATATTTTATGTATAATGTAAAGCTGGATAAAAAGAGTAGTGGGATTATTTTCTTTCAAGCAGCATTCCCATAAAAGGCAAAAAGAGTGACCTTGTTCAGGTTATTTTAATGCGTAGAGAAATTAATACATCCCATGGTGTAATGAAAGTAATGTATTGACTATGTTAGGGTGACACGGTGGCCGAGTGGTTAGCGCCACAGCCTTCCACCTCTAAGGTCCCGATTTCGATCCCCGGGTCGGACGGAGGATACTTATGTGGATAGAGTTTCGATGGGTTCTCTCCGTGTTCGCGTGGGTTTTCTCGGGGTTCTCCCGTTTCCTCCCGCTATCAAAATCCATCACATTTCAGGCAAATGATTAAAGTCGGTATTTAAAAGATGATCCCCTAAGAGGCCCAAGGGGCCTATCACGGGGTATCCATTATTATTGGCTATGTTTTATGGGGATTTTTTGGTCAAGCCATTTGCTTTCGCTAGCTGTAGGGTCACATTTCCTTGTATGAGTTGTTTCTTCATCAGGTAACAGATAAGTGTTTTACAAATACAGTGGAACTTCTATTACTTGAATTAATTAATTAATTAATTAATTTGATACCCCATTATCAGCCTACGGGCCTTCCTAGAGGGGGAATTCTCCCAATTTTTTTGTCTGGAACTCTTCCATTTTTTTACTATTTTTCTCATCTTCGGAATGAAGCAGGGAAAGGGAAGGAAGGAAGCGGCTGTGGCCTATATTACGGTAACGACCCCGGAATTATCCTGCAAGGACCATGGGAAACCACAGAAAACCATGGTCAGGGTCGCCGGCCTCCGGGATTCGAACCCAGGACCTCCCGATTAGCAGTCGGATACCCTATCCACTCCACCACTACTGCTTCGGTTATTACTTGAATTCTTAAGGTCCATCTAAAAACTTTGGCTTATGGAAGATTCAAATTACAGAATTACCAATCGCCAGGTACACTTAATAGTACTCGCAAAACTAATATAGGGATGTGCAAGTAGTTTTGGGCTCCGGTGGCTTGTTAATGCGTACAGCATCATCAAAGTTTCGTGACGTCACGTCCGTTCCGCCAGCTTCTAAGAAGCAAAAGTCAGTTCGGCCTTGGTCCCCTAACACATCGGCAATGTTCTAAAGGCGATCAAATCCCATCAGAGTAAGAATCCTGGTACGACACCCATGCACTTTGTCGTTTTTGCCTCATACTCCACCATCCGGCCCTCTACACAGGGCGGCGTTCTTTCACCTTTCTTTCAACACTGTGTAATGTTAAATACACAAACAAGGTCTCCTTATTGTTTTGTCACCTCAGTTTAGGACAAATTCATGATATAGCTCTGGTGACACATGTACATGTCATTTGCTTGTAATTTAATAATATTGCTGTCACCAACGAGGCACTTGCCTCTCCCACTTGCTGTTCAGACCTCTTTTTACCAATTAGGCAGTGCTCAGAAAAAACCTATCATTCTGGCACAATCTTTGCTATGCAATCTGAAAAATGTGTAAAGTTCAGGGTAAAGTATGTCAGCAGCTCGAGTTGAGATGTAGAAATTTGACATAGGGTTAAGTAAGGCCTATTATTTTACAATGTGGTCAACAATGCTGTATTTGTTTTTCAACTTACAGAGAACTCCAACTTATGGATGTTTGAGTTGTAGAAGTTTCGCACTATTTACAAAGCTCCATGTGTTATTTATTTAGAATAGCCACATTTCAAGAGCGGTTAATAATAATAATAATTGGATATCTCCTTTATTCTGGATGAGACACTGCATAAGCACAACAACTAATAAAATAAATAATTCAGTTCAGTTGATGTACACCCAACATTGATGATAAGTAAAATGGGAATAATGCACAATGAGAATGGTTTTAGTTTTCATTGTTTGTAGGGACTTCCTTATACTGTATAGTAGAAATTGACAATGCATAGTGAAGTCACCTTCTGAGATCAAGTACATGGCATAAGAATGTCAAGTTATGAAACCTTGCAATAACTAGGTTATTGTAGTATTACATTTCTACATTAATTATTATAGCAATAAACTGAAATAATTAATAAGTTACACTTTGGTACACTAGTTCATGGGAAAGTTCCATTACAATAAGTGGGTAGTACTACTGGCCAAATACATGTAATATTGAAGACACTTGTTCCTCTTTATTATCATGTGAGTGGCACCACCTGTGTCACATGCAGCAAGCGAGTAATGTGCTGCAGGTAGTGGATACTCCCAGAAAATATATAAGAATGAGTGTTCACAAGTATTTTTGGCAAGTGGTTCATTTCTTTTTGACAATGTAGGCCTTTGAGCTATGCATGGGAAAGTTCTTTATTGAAAAGCACATCTGTAGCATTTTATATCATGCTGAAATTCTTCAGCATGAGCAGCTATTATTCACATGAATGTTACTGTCTGCTGCTACTGAATCACCCAATAATATTGACTCACATTTGTGTTGTAACAGGATTTCAGTTTCCCAGCAGGACAACAAAAATGTTATCAGATGAAAACTGAATGTGTCATTTCTTGTGTACTCCCCTCTTTTGTAAGTGCTAAAGAAGTTTAGTGAATTCGTTATTAGAAAGGTTAGAATGCCTAACTGATTGGACCTAACTTGGTGGAAAGTCAAAAGGCCAGAAGCTCATTTTGTGAGACTGTCTTGTGATGAATGGACTGGCTGTCATGATTACATGACAGTCACCTAGAAATTGATAGTAGTCATTAATTCTGTGGGTTTATGAGGCACAGTGTAGGGTGTTTGTCTCATGGCTAAGGATTTATAGAAGATTGTCACAGATGTGCAGTTTACAGACTGTTTATGTAAGGAGGAAACTGTTGCCAGAAGATCATAACCATGAAGTTGATGCATTACATAGGCACTTATTTGTGGCTCCAAGGCCAATCTGTGGAGTAATTATAAACATAGCCGTAATTTGTCTCCTCCAGATGAGCAAATGGTTAACGTGAGTGACAGATTGTGACACAGTGATTCAGGTCCTTGTGTCATTGCGCATATGAACCATCCTTTTAAAAATCACTCTACAGGAACCAGGCTGAGATGGCTCACACTTGTCGAGGCAGCATTAGTCTCCATGGAGCTGTGATCCACACAGAGGACTCATGCAACTTTGTCATCTCCAATGGAGGGACCCAGACTTTTCATCTGAAGGCTTCCTCAGAGGTGGAAAGGCAGCGATGGGTCACTGCACTTGAGCTGGCAAAGGTCAAAGCTATTCGGGCCATGGAATCAGGTTGGTTTTGGTTTTTTCTAATCTGTTATCTTGTTTGGTTGGGGAGGGGAGGGGGCTGGGGAAGAGGGATTAAGAGGATCGCAGGAGCTGTCCAAATGGAAGCAGTGATCAAACTTACATTAGAGAAAACAGTGCTGTGACTTTGTGACCTGGTTACCAGAAAATTGTACACTTTGCCCTTTGTGGACGTGTCCTTGTGCCTGCTATGATTCGCGATCATTTCCTCCTCCTTTTTCCTGCAAAACTGAGCTTTTGGTAAGATAGTGGCTAACCCACGTCCTTTGAAAAAAACAAACATAAAGTGAGAGTGCTGAAAAGCTGTAGGAAACCACAATCATTGCTGGCCAAGCACCAAGTAGTAGCAATGAGAACATGAGCACGCTACTGTAGAGTGGTGTTACTGTACTGGTAATTTGACACAAGTTGATATTTTCTTTTGGCTTGCACCTCATGCATGTTTTTCCCCCCCTGGAATCTGCGTCTGTCCTTTGGACCTGCCCTCTCCCTTCTCCCTCCCATCTTCCCTTCATTTATGTTTGGTGGGCTGATCAGAGGATGAAGAGATGGAAGACCCAATCCAGGCAGACAAGAATGAGCTGCAGGGCATTATGAAGGTGTTGGGGTCCAAGCTGGAAGACCTTCAGACCTGCACTGACCTGATTGTGAAGCATGGGACTGCCCTGCAGAGGTCACTCTCAGAGTTGGAGAGTTTGGATGATGCTCATGAGGCTGCCACCAAGATTAAGGCTGTCAATGAGAGGGCTACTCTCTTCAGGATCACAGCAACAGCCATGATTAACGTAAGATATGTTAATAGACATGACCACCTTTTATAAGTCAACAGACCTCCTAGAATGCCATTCTGGGACCTCCCACATTTCAAATTTTTATGGAGATACCCTCCTGCAACAATAGGAGTAAACAGTGTCCTTTTGTTGGCACAGTTGACTCCTTTCATTGCATGAGGGCATCTCCACGGAAATTTGAAGAGTGAGAGGGTCCAGGATGTTTGTTGACTATTCTGTTTAACCCACCTAAAGAAAAGCGTACAGTACCTTGGTATCATAAATGATTTTAAACTTTGGTCATGTCAACACAATGCAATGTTACAGTTTTCCTTTTATGTCTCAAATGCAAGTAATTAACTTGGAGCAGTGAATTACTTGCCTTGCAGGGGTGAAGATTATGTCACAAGCATACAGTAATAAGTGTTTTTCAAAGTACTGCAGTTCAGGGGAAGAGGAAAAAAATGCCAAAAATTTCCATGTCAGAATGAGGTGCTTCAGTAGGCCTACTGCATCTTTCTATACAGGGTGAAGGGAAACTCGTGGACAATTGCCAGGTAGAGTTATAGTACTTGTAAAACTAATATAGGGATGTGCAGTTAGTTTTGGGTGCTGTTGCATAGTTAACGCATACAGCGGCTTTAAAGTTTCGTGACGTCACATCCGCTCCTCCAGTTTCAAAGAAGTAAAAGTCAGCTTGAGGGACTCCAAATAATCCGGCCTTGGTCCCCTAACGCATCATGTGCAATAGGTGATCAAATCCCGTCAGAGTAAGAATCCGGGTGCAACACCGGTGCACTTTGTCGTTTTTACCTCATGTTTTAGCATCTGGCCCTCGACACTTGAAGGCTGCCATATGCATTAACTACACAACAGAGTCAAAAACTAATAGCACATCCCTATGTTAGTTTTACGAGTACTATCAGGCTACCTGGCGATTGTCCGCGAGTTTCCCTTCACCCTGAATAGGAGATCTTTGAACTTGTAGGAGTCAAGGTCCAGTTGAATGCTAAAGAATATTCATAGGATAATCATACATACTAGTCTCCTGGGGCATGTTTGGTTCCCTGGTGATTAGAATGTTTGCTTGTTGTTGCGCAGGAAGATAATAAATAGTGCTGCCAACATAAGCAGTTGTAACATGGGAAGATATGAAATGGGAAGATATATTCTGGAATGAGAATATCTGAAAAAATAATCAGGTTTTAAAATTGAGGTGCAGTTAGCATTTCCCTGTGGCGTGATATTTTTATTATGTTATTCACATGTGTGTCTGGTTGCAGGCTTGCTCGGACTACCTGAACTTGGCACAGTGCCAGGGTCGCAAGTGGCTGAGGGTGTTGCAGCATGAACATGACCAGAGAATGAGGCTGGAGGAGATGGTGGAGCAGCTGGCCAGGCAACATTCCCATCTGGAAATGGCTGCACAGAAGCATCAGAAGACTACTCACAGTGCGTCTCTGTCATTACTTTACTCTGTCTTTCTCTAGCTCTGTCTCTCTCTCAGGCATGCTTTGATGTGCTCACACTGATTGCTTGGCTCCCTCCTTTCCAACCTATTCCAGTACACCATATTTGGTAACCAGGTCACCTGGTCTCTGCTTCATTTTTTAGCTCTCATTACTAAGGGTAGATCTGTTGGAGGGGTTGTACAGCAGTTTAATGGCAGCCAACAGGTGAGGTTTGATTTGGTGTCAGTTGCATTTTGCTTTGTAATAGAAGGATGAGTTGCAGGCAGTAATAGGTTAATTATTTAAATTTTTTTTAGGTAGGTTAACTCGAGGGCAAGTCAAAACAAATTGGGACTGATTTTTTATGTGATAAAGAGAGTTAGTTCATGACTTTTCGTGAGTGACATTGTGTCCAGAATGGCTTGAAGTGTTATAAGTTATCACCAATTTTTGTTGGAATATTCTGAAATCCCAAGCAACAGTGACACAGAAAGTAGGCCTTGGTTTATATTCGCCTCAGCTCTTCCAGAAGGTTGGCGGAGAGGGCCAATATTCAGTGTTGAGGTTTTGCTTCCGTTTGAAGAAAACAGCCACAGAGGTGTATGACATGCTAAGATTGTGAGCAGCAGATACTGGTCACCAGGTGAAGCCACAAGACATTGAAACTCTTCACAAACCTCCACCTGCATCTGCCTCTCCTATGGAGTAAACAACCTGAGGACTCATTGCATCAAGTGCAAATGCATCATACGTGCAGATGGTCAGTGCAAAATTGCGTGGGCACTACCATGGGAAATACCACATATTCTGGCAAGGCCATCGACGGATATGCGGAGTTCTTCCTGAACAATCACTGCGCAGGAGGTCCTATGTCAGAACTCTGATGAGAGCCTGCAGACCTGTTGAAAGCTTACTACTTTTTATTTTTATTTATTTATTTATTTTATTTATTTCTTATCCCGTGACAGGGCATAGCCCTTTTGAAAGCTTACTACTGACTCACTGAATGCCTAGTACCATCGGAATGTTGTGGAACACTTCTTCACCATACAATTCTCTTAGCATGCCGTATGCCTCTATCGCTGTTGTCTTCAAGCAGAAGAAAAACCTGAACAATGAATGTTGGTCCTCACTGCCAACCTCCTGGCAGAGGGGAGGCGAATGCAAACCTAGGCTTACTTTCGGTGTCACTGTCACTTGGGATTTTGGAATATTCAAACAGAAATTGGTGATCTAATACTTCAAGCCATTCTGGACACAATGCCACTCACGAAAAGTCATGAACTAATTCTCTTTATCACTTTAAAAAATCAGTCCCAATTTGTTTTGACTTATCCTGGTATGTTGGTTTTATATGGATGTGACTGACAGTCACAGAATAGCAGGGGAAGGTAAAGTAGATTAATTTTGTGTAGTGAGAGATGAAGACTGGTCTACATTGAAGACCACCTATGTTATACCATAGCATTTCAATAATACTGTAAACAGGGCATTCCTGGACACATGGAGTAATGCTGAACAAAAAAGGGAAAACTTTTCATATCCTGCTGTGTGCCTCTTTGTAAGAAAATTAGAATAGTTTCAAAGCTAACTTAAGCTACATTTGCATGTGGGAGATTGATCGAAGATTTGCATTGCCGGACATGAAATCCTAACGAAAGCAGTCGTTTGGGCCGAAAGT
Source organism: Catajapyx aquilonaris (assembly GCA_000934665.2). Classification (NCBI taxonomy): domain Eukaryota; kingdom Metazoa; phylum Arthropoda; class Diplura; order Dicellurata; family Japygidae; genus Catajapyx; species Catajapyx aquilonaris. The sequence continues at coordinate 13,037 of JYFJ02007937.1, forward strand.
AGCAATCGCGTTTAAGAAGGGACGGCATCGGCGATGACATCGCTCAGGTCTTTTTGAAATAGGAGATGGCGATGACACCGCCACACACATGTGGCGTATTCGGGTGGCTGTACTGTGATGACATGTGGTGACAGCATGCACAATATATTATACTGTAGAAATGTATCAATTCCTGATGAAGTTTATTCTTACCAGTCTGTTGTAGTGGCCATGTTCCTTTTGGAGCTGCCAGGTTTCGCGAACCCAGCACCTCCTCCCATTCAGCAGGAGCCTCTTTTTTTTCCAGAGCAAAGCTTACATCAGAAACATAAGCTTCCCCCTCTTCGAGCAGGCAATCATGCTGCTAGCCTTTGCCGGCAGTCCTACACCAACTCCCTGGAATCCACAGAGTACCCCTGCCCCACCCCCCATGTTACTTCCCTTAAGAGCGCGCTCTAGGCTACGCTATTCATTGTTGCGGGTAGCCCGTCGCGGGCCGGCCCGTGAGTTTGACACTTCTTCATCTCGCTGTCACGGTCGCAAATAAGGAGGTATCGGCATGAAACTGGAGTATATGGACGCGAAGGAGTTGCACTTTGAGATGGTGTGCTTATGTTTCTCCTGGGGTGATATTTGCGGCCGCCGCGGCCAGGTACAGTTTTTTAGTTTGACCCGCAATTACTCCTTTCCATGTCGGTACCAGTGAAATTCGAGAGCGTCACGAGGTTCCTACGCCGAATTACCATAAGTGTGTGAAAGGGCACGAGTGTGGCAGTCTTGGTTTTGCCAAACTTTGGGATCGAAAATACCCCCCTCCATGAACAATAACAACTCGCACGAAGAAAGCGACGATCTGGCAGCGCCGCGCTGACTGCCAGTTCGGTAACCACGGCGACGGCCGGATAAAGTAG
>JYFJ02007938.1:0-13925 GCA_000934665.2 Catajapyx aquilonaris
ATGGAGGATGGGGAAGTGTATAGCTTTGTAAAGAATGTAAGAAAAAGGGGTGCGCTGTGTAAGTATTTGTATGGTGTGGTGAAAAAGAGGAGGGATGAAATTTTGGAGAGACAGGGGGAGGAAGTGAGAGAAAATGGAATTATGTAAAAAAATGTAAATGTAGAATGTAGAATGTCGATAAATGTAAATGCAATCATGTGAGGAAAGAGGAGGGTCGGCCAAGCGGCATTAGCTGCAGGCCGACGGACTAAATAAAGCACAAAACAAACAAAAAAACAAAAATGATGACGCAGGAGGGAACGAAGATGAAACATGTGCCCTGCAGCCAGCCAACAACAAACTGGCCACGTGGACACGAATTCAGCCTCTCCCCCCCTGTCCGTCTGGGTACAGGGGGAAGAAACGATGACACAGTAAGGAATGCCAATGAAACGATGGTGACGAATGGTTCAGTCAATGCGAAGTTTTCTGTCTGTCAGGTTGAGAAAATGAAGTTGTACGCAAGAGTAACAAGAAGTGATTTATTGTGACTGAAGAAACAGTAGAGTAAATCAATACTAGTACAAGATTATAGTGTTTAACAGAGTACAGTTACGAGACACAATTATCACAGTAAAATAAGTACGGGGTTTAAACACTTACATGTAGGATCGGACTTTGCCCCATTGTTGACCCGCCCACCAACCCGCTCAAAAAATTGGGGGGAAAAACAACAACGGTGTTAGATCACTACCCCTCAACCCATAAACACAATCACTGTTTCCTACCTTCCTGCTGGCGTGTAAAAACAACAATGTGCCAAGTGCTCCAGACATGCTTCCTAGACCTTCCGTAAGCCCCACTAGCGCCTTAGCTGCAAAGGAAAAAATGTTGGTTGTCATACACTGTCTGTATTGAAAAAATCCGTAAATAAAATACAATATTATATACCTACCTCTGTCGGCGTGCGTGGCCTTCAAATGATTAATAATTAACGCTGTTTCGTTATCATTAGGTGTTGTCTGAGACAGCTGGCCAATTTAAAAAATGCTTTTACAAACAAGCTTGACGGTAAATGCTCCTATTATTCCACACAGTACCAGGTTTGCAAGTGCAATGAGAATAATCATCACCCAGACTTGGGTAAATTAAGATGTATACTTACATGACTCCCATGCTCTCTCCCTCCGTTCTCTTTCTTACCTCCATTCTCTAATGGCTTCACGCCTTAATAATAGTGGATCTTCTCCAATCATGAGAGCCTGCAAATGTGCAGCTATACTCATGGGTCGTGGTCCCTGGGATAGATGTTCAAGTGTCACATAATGAGAATGAGAAATTAAGATATACATACGTACTTACATTATTCCGTTCTCTTTCCTCCTCCTGGTCCTTGAGGGTCTGAAACCTGTTCCCGCGACCTGTCATTATTTTGCAAACGCACTCCTTATCGCTTAGGACCATTATATCACATGCAGCCACACACCACGTTCTGCTAGCAATGCCTTGATGATGACCTTCAACAGACTTTGCTCACCACTTTACTTATCATAATTACTTTGGAGAGCGATAAGTCCGGCTAGAGCGATACTGAATTTTCGTGCCACCCAGAAACATTCATCCCGAGATCCAAAATGGCTTTCGCCTTATGTCTGACTGTTCCTCCCACTTAAAGGTCATGGGTGTGTAGCCCTCATTAGAAAGGGTGGTTCCATTAATTAGTAGGGGAGCCTGGGGCAAGATGCGGTACTGAACGTTTGAACATTTGATCACAATGATCTTTGACTATGACATCGGGTAGGAATGGCTCCTCACAAATGTGACAGATCGAATTGGCCACTGTGTCATATGCCGGTCTTTTTCTAAAGGCTTGTACTGTCGGTACAAAGTTTTTTACTTCACACTCCACCTGTTCCAAAAATTTCTCGATACAATCAGGTCCGCGATATAACCAAAAGTTCGCTATTTTACCATTCTGATCTACCACTACGTATGCAACCCAGCAAGGAACATGCTTTTTCCCCTGGAAGATGCATTCGAGGTCAGCATAAATTACAAATGGTTTGTACAGCTGCTTGTGCACATTTTTGAAGATCACGAAATTTTCTTTTGGCATTGAAGTCTTCTGTGGACCAAATTCAAGACATCGAGCTTCATGATCTGAACATTCTTTGTCGAATTTGTTTTAACAGTATCGACAATAATAATTCATAGCATGATGTGAGCCACTAGTCAGCAGGCGACACGATTATTCACACAACTTGTAAATCGATACTTTATTAATGTTTTTACATTGTATTTCATAGTTAAATAAAATCGTTCACCCACATCTTTGATGTTGAACATTTTCCTGTAAAGCATTTACATTAGTTACCTTGATAGAAATGATGGTTGAACAAAACTTTTGGTTGACATTAGCTTTGAATATGTTTACCTTGTGTTGAGTGGTGTTCATCTTCCAGTACACATTAGGCTGCTGGACAGCTCTCACGTATGCTCATATGTCCAAGCTGGTAGAGAAATCCATATAATACCACTATGGTTGTATTACTCATAATGAAATTACCCTTCTTAAGAAGACCTTCTTCTGCTCGGATGATATTACATTGATTGAAACAACCGCATTTATTATAGATTGAATAGTGCGGTCTCTCTCCTCATGCTCCTCCAGGTCTCTGAGGAGTTGACTCAAACCAAACCTCCTGATGTGTGGTGGTTGCTGGAATAGTGCTTGTAGTATTAATTAATGGAAAATATTTTTAAAATTAAGATATACCTACATTCCTCCATGCTCTCTCCCTCCGTTCTCTTCCCTCTCGCGCTCTTTCATCGATCCATTCCTTATAGGCTTGTCGCCTTAGTACTAATGGATATTGCCCGTTCATAATCGCCTGCATATGAGCGGCTCTACTCATGGGTATTGGTCCCTGATAGAAGTTCATGTGTCATATAATGTGAAAATTGAGATATACATACTTACATTATGCTCAACCCATTCTCTCTCCTCTTGTTCTCTCAGTTCTTGCTCTCTGAGGTGTTGCGCCAATACCCTCCCTCTGTCTCCACGACCTGTCATTTTTCAAACCTACTCCCTCCAGTCACACACACAAATTCTGCTAGAAATGCCTTCACCTTAACAACTTTACAGCTTTCGCCACTTGTTATAATTACTTTCATAATTTCATGCGACCTACTTATTAAGCTTCACTTTTGACCTTCACCAAACTTTGCAGTGTTGTTATTCCACTATACAATCTTTTTGGTATTTTTTTACTGATTTAACAAATTCATGATAAGCTATCAATGAAATATGTAAGACTTGGCTTGCATCTTTTCATTATTCAGCAAAATATTATCTCATATCTGTCTTCATCATTCTCACATGTAGCACAAATTAGCTGTCCGCACTTAAGAACCTGTACTTTATTTTTAAAATATTTACAGGTTATGGTAAATGGTATTGATGGATTTACATAGTTGATTTAGTTTCTCACCTGCTCTTCCTACAGTCTCAAAAACATTCTAGATCTAAAACTTCATGAGCTCATAATGGGTGCTTTTTTAAGAACCATTAGGTCTAATTAACACATCCAGCTCACTGGGCACATTGCCAGAGTTTTTGCATTGTCAATAATGACTTCCAAACCACCCATTGGACATCGTCATCTTTTTTATAGTTCCGCCCATTTCAGAAGTCCCGCTTGAGACGAGCAATTGTGATTCTATTGTCAGTCAACATTTGTGTGGTGTAATTATTTACGTGTACTTATAACAATCACCTATAACACCTGTGTTATATATTTCATTTTCTAGATATTGTGGATCAATACGTGACCACCTACCTCTTGACCTCATGGTTCCAACATCCACCACTAGATGATGACCATGCTCCATCTGGGCTAAGGTGACTCGTCAGGAGATATGTACAAGTCTCCCAGCATGCCCCCCGCCAAATAGCATGCTGGAGACTGATGAACTCTCGTCAGGAGATATGTACAAGTCTCCCAGCATGCCCACCGCCACTCTGGGCTAGTCTCACTGGTCTGGGTGACCTCATGGTTCCACCGTGAGATGATGACACTTTGTCCTCTAGGTCATGTCTCGCGGGTTAATATTTCCGTTGGATAGATGTTTCCAACTGCTAGCCCATGACCTCGCCCATGACCCTCACCTATGTCATCGGGAGCAAAAATTCGCGGATTGACCACCTGATCGATCTAGTCTCTCTCTGATTGACACCTCAAGTATCTGTACCATTGATTGGTGGTAATGGATCGTACGGTCTCATTAATTAGCATGTACTTACCTTAATCTCACCTCCTGTCCACACCTGCCTGTCCACACCCTCCACCAAGTCTCATGATTGTAACACACATGTGACTTTTCCCGCCTATCGAGAGCAAAAAATCTGTCCGGTCTGCATACAGTACTTTCTCATACCGCTAATTAGTCTCAACTCCATGGCCTAGTCCCTAGTGGATAACGGTTAATCCTATAGATTAAGAGGACCAGGGATCGAGGCCCTTTCCTCCAAGTCAATTTTATCTGAGTGGTTATTAGCGGTTACCTATGCAAAAATTGTCCGTTATACAAATTGATAACAATGGATTGGCAACCCTGGATATGGTTCGTAATGGTTGGTTTCCGATCTCACCTGTGCACACCTGTACTTGCATATGATAAGGTCAAAGGTTAATGACCTTTAAAGGTCAAAGGTCAATTGTTTTAATCAGCCCTAAATCTATCTACTTACACTGCTTGAAAATGTAAACACCATTGAAATAGTCCCTTTAGGAAAGTGCCAAAAAAAGCTTTTTCTCTTAATGCACATAGCCGTATGCCCCAAAATCAGCATAGCAGAACTTGCACTGGGAATCACTAATGGCCATTAGTACCATGGTGTACCAGTCGCATACTTGCGTCATGTAGTTCCAGCTCTCGGTTTAGTGGGTTTTCTGTAAAGTGGATATTGTGTAATGCAATATGTACATCGTGTGGTTTTCCCTAATTTATTTATTAAATTAATGGGAAACTCCCGACGCCTTATGGCCTCGTGTTTGCCGTCAACAGCTCCAGCACAGTGGGGGAAGTTCCACATGTGCTGGAAATCGTCAGTTTTTCCCCCCACAGATGCGCACTAGGTTGCGGCATGTATAGAGGTTGCAGCAGTCGAAAAATCACAGTGCAGGTCTCTCTTACAATGCTGCTGGCCGTTGACTTCCCGATCCTATATAAGCCGTACTGATGGTGTCATAAAGAGTCCCCAGTAGCCAGGAATCTGAAAGCAATTGATCAGCTAGAGTTACTGTTGCCTTCGGCCTGACTACACATGACTGCATGCATACAAGTCTTCGTTTGCGTCCTCCTGCACCATGCTGTCCAGTTTTTCGATGACATACCCTACATCCCAAAATAGTAGTTGGGTTGTGATTGTTTCTTTTCCTCCACGTATAGCTTTGGAAAGTAATTCCTATGGAGTGAGGGTCTGCAGGGCCCCTTCCTTTCCTCTTCAGGAGTAACGCATTGTTGGGGTTTGAGTATCCGTCCATGTTTGTGATGGTGCAGGTGTTGCTGAGCTTCTTCACACTTTGACTTTGTAATCTCATAGTTAATGGTGCACACGTGCATGGGCAAAGTGGTAGATTATGTCTCCATGCCTCGTCACGTATCTGTTGCAGCTGAAGTGGATGATCAGTTTTCATGAGTACGAAATGCCAGGTTAGGGCAATCAGAATGCCGGCATAAGCAGTGGTTCAGTGGTCCTTAACACTGGACCAATCCAAGCCCTTCTCTTCATAGGCTGTAATACTGGTATTTATTTTATCCGAAATTTGATCTACAATCTCGGTCATATCTGACTCTGGGAAAGACCACGTGAACTTCGCTGTTTAGATATGCATCTACCTTTCTGCATCGCGGCGGGCAGGTAGATCCGGGTCTTTATGGCAGCAATGGATGAGACACCCCATTGAGCAAATAAAATGTTTCTTTGAGACCTATAATATGCAGATTATTTAGCTTATTTATGTGTGGGAAGTAGGCGGAGATATTTCAGTGTGTGATTATGCTGGGAAATGAAGCGTTGTTACGAAAGTGTGTAGACAAGGTCAAATCCACCAAAGAGAGAGGGGAGGGGAGGTCCATTTTGCTGCGAATAATAGATAGTTCTCCAGAAAAAACCATTTTTATTGAAAACAACATATTTTACCGATGTTCTTCGTTGATGTCAACACCTGCGGTACGCATGTGCCAATAGGTGCTCTCCAAAGCTTTTAGAAGAGGAGGTAACATTTTATAATGGATTTCAATGCCACCCACACCGTCTGCCTTAAAAAAGTTTTTTTCAAAATCGTTGGCGGCGGCCTTCCTGAGACTCGAATTGAGGCTGATGTATGGTTCCAAAACAGGAGCTTGCTCGAATTTCATAATTTTGTGGACCTTGACAATCTCGAGGCCATGCGCAACATAAAATTGAAGGTTCCTGTGGTCCGCAATGTAATTTTTCTTGTCCAATAAGGTCGTTACCAATTTTTCACTCGACTTTCCGTGTGGCATGTCCCTTTGAAATTGCGACAGGTGTTCGTCCTTGACACACATTTTCTCAGGAGCCATGGGGAAACAGTCGTGGAGGTCGTGGAGTCTTTGGGGGTAGTGGAGGTCTACCTCCAGAACGAAACCAACAGGGCTGTCGTGTGGGGTTTTCATCACCTCACCAAGTGCTTCGGTTAGCACCCATCCAAAACCACCTACCGGCACAGGTAATCCCATACAAAAACCATAGAGATTATTGCAGTCCAGGTAAAGCAGGTAAGAGACAGGTGAGGTGGGGTCGAAACCGCCCACCATGTGTGGGTTGTTAGCCACGCAGTGGCGGGCCGAAACAAATGCACAACCACCTCTCACGCCCCTCTCAAAAAACTCGTGATGATCAATGTGGGGCAGGAGACCCAGGTGTACTTTGGTCTTCTTCAGGCAGGCGTCCAAGGAGAGGGCGGGAAGGGACAGGTAGTGACAGGGGTCAAGGTCATACTCCTGCTTGCTTACCCGCCTAAACTCCTGGAACACATCTGCCAGGAGGAGAGTGTCACACATCAAATAAAAATCATGGTAGGAGCCCAAATTTTGACACTTGGCAACCCGCCAAACCTTTTGCGCGAATGCATACTGATCGGGGGTTATTCCCTGGCCGGTCACGGAACTGAAAAAGGCGTCACGCGGGGGCAGGCACGTCTCGTCGAACTTTTGGCTGCTATCCAGAAACTCATATGGGTAGACCCCCTTCTGCCGAGCTCACTCTAGCACGGCTGGGTCGCTGATGACCTGGCGCGTGACAGGCAGGGTTGACCCGCCAGCCACCAGATTTTTGACCAGAGTGTCCAGGCTAGCGCTTAGAAAATTCAACGAGTCCGTGAAAATAATGTCGTTCAGGGTCAGGCTTATAATTTGCTCACAATTTCTCGCTATGACGTGGATCTTATCATCACGACGTCCGGCTAGTGCCCTGATGATGAAATGGCTATCATAGCGGGTCCAATTATGAAACAGTACAGGTATTTTGTTATCTAATCTCAGACCCAGGTTGCACTTGGAGTGCGCCACACCCCTGAATTTACCTGTGACGTGACAGTGGTCATTCACTATCACGTCATCGTCAGTAAATTCCTCCTCACAGAGGTGGCACACCCACCTGATCCAACGGCATCTGCCGGGCGTTTCCTGAAGGCCTGAGTATTAGGCACAAATATTTTGACATCTCCCTCCAATTCCTCCAGAAATTTTGCGATGCAATCTGATCCTCTGTACTGCCAAAACTTCCATACTGTGCCATTCTCCTGGACAACAACATCGGAAGCCCCACAAGGAACGTGCCTTTTCCCCTGGAATATGCATTCAAGGTCGGCGTAAACAACAAAAGGTTTCAATAATTGCCTATGTATGTTTTTGAAAGCCATGACACTCTCTCTCGGCATTGATGTACGTTGGGCAGGGAACTGACCGCAAATCTCTGCATGGCTTGTGCACGGTTTGGTAAACCGATTTAGACAATAGCGGCAGTAATAGCACTTTGCATGGTGGGTGCCTGGAGTCAGGAGTCGTCTGAGGTCAGTTATCGTAGTGTAATGCTGACGGCCACGCCTTTCCAACAGCAACAAGTTCACATGGGGGAGCCCTTTGAGCTGCATTGGAAATACGGTCTGATCTTCATACCCATACACCGACACTGAAATTTAGTTCAAATTTTGGAATTTTTTTACATCCTTAATTTGGACCGGGCTTCCCGCACTTTTTCACTTGCCTACAGCCAATCTATAAATGGAAGCCCTGGAGGGGTGACTGTTTCCAGGATTGAGCCCCGCTGCCACAGAATAAAAACAGACGTTATCCGGGGCCTTCACATTCGCAATTGCATGTTTTCCATGAAGCTCCAAGGGCGTGGCCACAACATTCCCACCTTCCCACCCCTGATATGGCCCAACCCACACGTCCATCCAATTAAAATTCATTAGAGCCCAATCCGAACCCTTATCTTCATAGGTGGCAATGCTACTATTAATTTTATCCAGAATTTGGTCGAGAATCTCATCCATATCATATTCCTGGAAGATTATGCGAACTTGGCTGAGGAAATACGCTTCTACCTCCCTGTCCAAACCTTGCATGGTGGCTACTATGTAAACCTGGGTCTTAATTGCTGCAAAGTCCCTAAATTGGAGACTCCACAGTCCAGGTAGATCCACATGGCGCAGTACCGCTTCAGTGGTGGGCAGGGATGACAAGTCGACCGAGCGGTACTGCCGGAATTGGTTGTGAAAAGCCGCATTTCTGATCACAAACTTCTCCTGCAAAAACACTCGCATTAGTTGGCGATTTTTTACCCCGCTCCAATACATACAGTGGTTAAGGCTGGGTGGTGAATGGCACGATGCTCCCTGGCCATGTGCTGGAGCAGGTGTTGCTCATCCCAGAAATACATTATGCTATACCATGGGAAGCAAACACCTTGTCTAATATCACTTACCGGCTCTTATAGTCACACGTGATGCAGTTATAGCTTGGCATCCTTGAATGAGTAGCTTTTTCGGACCGCTCTGGTATTCAAATGAGGGCAGTTGTGGTTGGCAGGTGAACGGCACAGAGATAGAGATATATATATATATATATATATATATATATATATATTAGTTGGCTTCTTTACACTTTGGCTTTGTAATCTCGTAGTTAATGGTGCAGACGTGCATTGGCAAAGTGGTAGATTATGTCTCCATGCCTCCTCACGTATCTGTTGCATCTGAAGTGGATGATCAGTTTTCATGAGTACGAAATGCCGGGTTATGGCAATCAGAATGCCGGCATAAGCAGTGGTTCGGTGGTCCTTATCACTGGACCAATCCAAGCCCTTCTCTGCATAGGCTTCGATATACTGGTATTAATTACATCGTGGAGCGGGTCGGAGGGAGGGTGCTCTGACAGGTCATACAGTTCTTTGTGATCTAGCATGTCTTGGTACACGTCGCCCCCTGTCACGTGCAAAAGAAATGAATATGTGTCAGAAAAGCAAATCTTACACCTGTCGCCATACAGGGGTTTCAAATTATTATAGTAAAAGTGGTACATGACCCTTTTGGCGGCCTCCAATATACAGAAACCCACAGTGATCGGCTTGTCAAGGACCACATTAATCTTCTGATTAGTCACCAAACCCAATTCTTCATCCAGAATCCTTTTCCTTTTTTCCAATAGAGATTTACTCCCCAATTGCAATGTTAACCCTGACAATTGTAGGAACATCTCAACGGGTTCTTCTTGTTGACAAATGAAACTGTTTTTGTCTAGACATTGAGTGGCGGCCCATTCAAAAAGATGTTCTGAGGCCATCTTCATACAGTGCTGTTCTCCCCTTCGGTTCAACGGTTGTCTGTTCGCCCAGCCAAAGTAAGAAAAAGGGTGCTTCTGATGGTCCCATATCCAACTACCTTCATGACCCAAATCATTCCCACCGAGCCAAAAGTCTTCTTCATAGCCCTCTGGGAAAAAAATATTACCAACATGAATTGAATTAATTTCATATACTTACTTTTCAATATGTGATCCTTCAACGCTTTGTCTTCCTCCGCACTTTCAATAGTTGTCAACTTCCCCTGTCATCACTTGTCTTAATTACTTGAGACTCATGCACACTCTTCTCATTTACACCATTAATTAGTCACTTTCTGTTTTAATTTTTTTATTACCTTCCAATATATTGCCCATCAATCAAGCTGCTGGAGGGCTCTCTTGGATATTCTCAGCTCCAAGCTGATAGAGAAGTCCATAATCAAACGTGTGTTACTCATAATGAAAGACAGTATAAGATTACCTCTACTAGATAGACCCTCTGATCAGCGCCGTATGCAGGATTTTTGTTCGGGGGGGGGGGGGNGGGGGGGGGGGGGTTGGTAACGTCTATCCTTCATATGGATGGATATAGGCCTATTACCCCTATGTAAATTATAAAGATGTTGAGTGAATGGAAAAATGGTATGTGATGGCATTTTTAAATAATTTCTCGAGGATTCAGCACCAGACAACATATCGAAGTGGCCCTTTTTGGTATTTTCGAACATTTTTTCCATTTCATCAGGCCTGCAATAGTGCTGTACATATTTAAAACACAGGCATTTCATGCTTCACATGTACTGTACGACACACCCCTGGCAGTACGGATGTGCATTTACAACACAACGGAATATGTAATGGAGGATAGCGATGAACCAGATATAACCTTAGATGCTGCCTCCATTGCTGCATACAGCTCTTCATGTTTCCGTCTCTTGGTTTCCTTTACAAGAGACATCTTCTTTTGAGGCACTGTTAACAGGGACTCAGATGCTGGGGCACCATCATCAAAATCATCTTGCTCAGAGAGAGAGAGCTGGCCTCCGTCAAATGTCTCTTAGGAGGCACAGAATGCCTCCCTCTGAGTGCCTTCTGCCTAGCCTCTTCATGAGTGTCTGCAACACTCATAAACATGATGTTACAATCTCTGATCACCTGTAATTAGTCGGTTCACATCAGAATTTATTGTTGCCAGAACTCTCTCCTCTCTCTCTCTCTCTCTCTCTCTCTCTCGCATGAGACTCACCTCTTTTCCATTAATACCCGTGAAGGTGTGCAGGGGTGATGACCCCCAATCAATGTTCATCACCTCATACTTATCTGTATCTGTCCAGGTGATGACATTTTTTCCATTCAAGGTTTTTTCCTACTCATCCTTGCTGTTTATATTATTCCCCGCCAGATTCACCTCTTCCAAAATCTGAAGTACCATTCGTTGGAACCCTTCTTTTGGAATGATGAACTCCGTGGATTTTTGAATCCTACCGAGCTGGCGGTAGGGCAAGATACCACGCCTGAAACAATGTGCTTCCATCACATACCTGGAGTACTCTCCCAAGCCCTGACCAGGTGTTGGTGCCACCCTCTTTGCTGGGGTCACCTGCAGCGACTTGGAGTCTTCCACAGGGGTCACCTGTCGTGACTTGGGTCTTGCCCCAGTCCGTTTGCGAGCCGTGGGGGCTGAAGCGCGGTGCGAACCGGCGGTTGGCGCTTTAGGAGGAGCCTCCATTCTAGTCGGTGGTAGATGGTGGTAGACAAGAGACTAGCATCCTCCTCGCATCATTTCTTAGGGTATATGTTACGTGCAACGTGTGCTGGCGTCACTTCCACTTCCACGCAAGCTGATACGCTTAGCAAAATGTGGTCTCAATGGACCTTGACCTGACTATGCATTATGTCATAAAATGAGTCAATGGCCGTGCGGTAGGCATCGACCATATCTTAAAAATAATACCAGTAAATAACGTGAAATGTGAAATATTTGAGCTAAGCCTCTACATTTATTACATGATTAATAGCTAGCTAATGCTTATTATTTTTCTACACTATAAATATTTTACTATACTTCATATTAAGAACAAACAAACTGATCGTTTCAACATATGAATGTGAACTTGTGGAAGCTGTTGAGGGGTGCATGGCCTCCAAATCCTACTTAGCAATGCTACTTTTAAATGTGTGTGGGTGGGGGGGGGAGGAACTTCATTTCTTTTTCTGAGAGGGACACAATTTATTTATCTTGATGAAAAATCAAAAATATTATTTACAAATTTAACAACTGTCGTGGTCGGACCACTCTTCCGCTCCTGGTCTTCACCATGGGTGTCTCACACTGCACCTCTTCCTCCGGCTCATCAGCTTCGTACTCCACATGGTAAATTCGACCGCACTGCACCACTTTCGCCACCTTAATCTCTTCCTCCGGCTCGTCATAGAAGTCATCCCGTAAGTAAATTTTACTTCTGAAGCGATCAGCACGCTGCACCAACTACTTCATCTCTTCCTCCGGCTCATCATCCGAGTCTTCCCGAAAGTATATCTTACTTCTGAAACGATCACTCTGCACCAACTTCACAATCTGCACCCCTTCCTCCGGCTCCGGCTCAACGGCATTGTCCTCCACGAGGTAAGTGGGCCACTTGGAGGGAGGAATGGCATCTGAATGTGACAGATAGAGATTAGTACACAAATCTATTAAATAAAAATAAATTAATCAATGACTGAATCTTTGTACTTACAAACTGAGGTTAGGTAACCGGACATGGTCGAGTGTTACCCCTGAGCCAGGTGTTCCCTCCATATCATTGAGCCTCAGTAACAGTAAGTCTCCACCCATTATATTCTGCTTAAGATGAATCTATCCCTCCAGTATCTTAACACAGATAGGAAAGGGCGTGCAAGGTCAGCTATAACTGGAAATAGTCAGGGTTGTTGCTCTAAGATAACAATGTGAGACTCATGTCACAGCATAATAATATGCGCTTCATTCAAACATACATGGTTAGTAGGTGAGAAGGGAGCCGATGGAGCCAGAAAATTTGAATACACGTGCAAGTTACCCCTGTTCTGGTCTCTGATTGGTCGAAAAAATCTCAAGCTGCGCTGTGATTGGTCGAGACTGTCTCATGTAAACTGCACTATCTATGAGATAAGCCCTTATCAGTGGACTGCTGCCCTTATCAGCAGAGCCCTGATATAATTGGTGGCACGCGCCAGTGCGCGTGCATTATCAGTAGAGGTGTGAAAAAAAGGGCCCAGAGCGAGAGTAGGAGTCCCCCAGAGGGCCTTTGGGCACCCCCTCCTCCCCCACCACTCACGTGACCACCACCCACGTGACCACCACCTGGTCAGTGGTCACTCACCTGGCCACCTTGACTAATTAGGCAAGCAGCATAGAGCATTGCGACAAGCCCTACGTCACCTGGACACCCCCAGAGGGCGCCACGTGACACCCCTACCTGCCCCAGCGTACCTATTGGTACACCTGGGTGGCCAGCACCTGCGGCAGGTGCCCTGCGACAGGCTGGGGGAGGGGCACCTTATTGAGGGGCACCCACTTGCAAGCTACTTGAATATTTTCTGGCAGTATCTCTGGCTGGCCGTATCTCTCGCTTGGGGGGAGATAGGAAAGGTCGCAGAGGCCACCAGCCAATGTGCACGCATTAAGGAGCGTTTGAAAAGTACGTGTAGAAAAAACTATGGTGCCGGTGCTGGTGTGTGGGGGATGTGTATGGGTGGGAAAGGCGGCCATCTTGGAGTGGGTGGTTGGGAGGTTGGCTTGTTTACATTTTTTATAGTCCACATGCAGGATCCGCCGCCAACTACTGAGATGTAGTGGCGGGTATGGAGCAGAGGGGGAGCCGGGCGCCATGTTTAATCAAGGGCAGCCATTTTGGATCCTGGGGACCTGCTGCTCTTGGCTGAATATTCTCGGAGACGTGAAAATTGGCTCTGCTGGCCCTATCGCTCCCTCGCCAGATAGCAGAGGTCAGGTGGGAGGTCACCACTGAGCAGCTCTGAAGCTACTTTCCCCAAGTCCAGCTATGAATGTAGCGGATTGGTGAGGGGGG
>KZ539753.1:0-10952 GCA_000934665.2 Catajapyx aquilonaris
TAATAAAGCTTTCATGCAAAGCCGTTTTGAAACAGATATAATCATAATAAGCCACAATTTTTTTGAAACGAAACTATGGACCCACCTGATCGTTTCCGGAAGATGATTCCAAGTACAAGTCAGGATTTCTTTTTATCGTTATCCTCGATACCATCCACTGGGGAAGAAAAGAATGTCGAAAGGGAGGAGGAAAGCGAAGACGGACGATTATAAAATGAGGAAAATTAATATTTTTATTTCAGCAGTGATACGGAAATGCTTTGTTGCATATTTTGTTGCTCTGTTGCATACATATTTTGTTGCTTTAATCATAATAAAAAGACTTTCCCCATATAGCCTAAGATGATATATTTTTCATTAAAAATAATAATGCTGAAAACCAATGCTCCTTGACTTTTACTTCCAAATACAGGTTGATATAGTCGTAAGCCACATTTAGTGAAACATAGCTCCAAAAAAGAAATCATTACAATACGAAATCATAAAGTTAGCAACTTTTGAAACATCATACGAGTAAAAAACGACATCAACATGTAATTGGCGCTCAAAAAAGTCATACATTTAAAGGATTCTGATTTATAGATTTGATCAAAGTTTTAAATGTGTTTTTCTCAAAAACAACTTCGTGTGGCATACGATTATCTCTCACCGACCCCTTCAATTGTCTACAAATATAAATATCAGGCACACCAAAGCAAAGAAGCAAGCTGAATGAAGTACACTGTGCTCTCGATTATCCTGGTGTGGATTATCCATGTTGCAGATTATCTGTGGCCACTCTTAATTTATTTTGGTGAGGCCAGCCTCACCAAAACAAAGGAAAATAAATTAAGAGGGCCGGGTCATCTCGTTCCCGCCACTTTTTCTGGCCGCTTCGAGAGCAAAACCGTCGTGGAGACTTGTCTTCAACCTGCCCATATGGGTTCTCTATCACAGATACGGACATGCGGTCATTTACCTTGCGCGGCGAAATTTACGGAATTGAGATGGAATGACCCAGTTTCTAAATTCTGAAACCCATTTTCGTAGCGACATCTCTGACATGTAAGCATAGTCAGAGTTGACTGCATGTCCACTTTAATGACTTGAGTACAACGCTTTGTGCTTTTCAATATATATGTCGTGAGCCAATTGTACGCGCTGGCCCAATAGTCCGCGAGTGAATTGGCAGCCGGCCAACTGTTCTGCCCCTCCAAGCCACCACCACCCCCGAAACAGCGAAGAATCAGGATCTGGCATCGCCGCAATTCATGACGCAAAGGAAGCCGCACTTTTCAAACGGAGCCGCCCTGGACAAGGGGGTAGAAATATTAGGCCGACGTCATTGTCACCGTCATCATTATCATCATCATTGTCCTGGTCATTACTAAGAGATCGCGGGGGGGGGGGTCATGCCCTTCCGTGCACATGCCACTGCACCTTGCAACGTTACTGCCCTACACTATTTCCTTGTGTTTGTGGCATGTAACTCATTTTAGTTGTGCGCAAAGGGAACCTGTTGCAGTAAATGATCATGGAAGAATTAATTCCGAGTTGTTGACATATTATTACTGCAACAGAATGACACAAAACGAATTGCATCTGTGAAATCAATCCAACATTTGTCATCTCCATGCACTCAAAACTTGCGTCAAATAATGCAGAGAGAGGAAAGCACTCAACTTGCGCCCAATGACTCGTGAGTCAAAGTTTTGATTTCCAATGACTCAAATGGTGTTCCCAGCACGCAGCAGTGTCACTTTCCCAAGTAAACATGTACAGTTCCGCTCATAAAGAATGGTACGACTCTATGTACGACGTGTCTATTCTGATTTTCCAGCATTATTCCCAACCTGATTTCGTCGCGACACTATGGACAACTTGTCCTAGATCTCTGGACACCCACATGACCCCATTCCGACTTTTTCCGAAAAATTTTTATTACCAAAATGTTCAGCCTGGTACAATATATTTGAGATGAATTATTTGTTCTTACTTTGCCTTGTTTTTTCTTCTCTTTTTTCCTTGATTTTAATTGGCTTTTCCCAGCCTTATTCCTTATGACCCCGAAAAACTTGCGAAAAACATGCTGGTGATGGTGACCCGGGGGCTGGGAACAAAACAAACATTTTGTCCATAGAGTCGTACCATTCTTAGTACTGTACTTATACTGTGAACGTCATTAACTGAAACATGAACATTATGTTAACCACTGCCTCTCTGACTGACAAAGTCTTATCCTGACGCACATCATCAAGGGTCACAAACTGCACCCCAGGGTCTTGCGCAGGTCCTCTTACCTATGCCAGCCGTTGATCAGTGATGCCTTTTCTGGTCCCCATTTGGAAGAGGCCATGATCATTTTGTAGCCATTCTTTATGAGCGGAACTGTACATGTTTACTTGGGAAAGTGACACTGCTGCGTGCTGGGAACACCATTTGAGTCATTGGAAATCAAAACTTTGACTCACGAGTCATTGGGCGCAAGTTGAGTGCTTTCCTCTCTCTGCATTATTTGACGCAAGTTTTGAGTGCATGGAGATGACAAATGTTGGATTGATTTCGCAGACGCAACTCGTTTTGTGTCATTCTGTTACAGTAATAATATGTCAACAACTCGGAATTAATTCTTTCATGATCATTTACTGCAACAGGTTCGCTTTGNCCCCCCCCCCCCCCCCCCGCGATCTCTTAGTAATGACCAGGACAATGATGATGATAATGATGACGGTGACAATGACGTCGGCCTAATATTTCTACCCCCTTGTCCAGGGCGGCTCCGTTTGAAAAGTGCGGCTTCCTTTGCGTCACGAATTGATGCGATGCCAGATCCTGATTCTTCGCTGTTTCGGGGGTGGTGGTGGCTTGGAGGGGCAGAACAGTTGGCCGGCTGCCAATTCACTCGCGGACTATTGGGCCAGCGCGTACAATTGGCTCACGACATATAGATTAAGTGGGCACTACAGTCAAAATCACTGCTTTTGTAAAAAATCGCCAAAAAAACCATTGGAGACAAGAAGTTGGGACTTGATTTTCATGAATGTACATAAGTCAAAGACCTATTAGCGCCTATAATCGAATCACGTTCGTGTGTCGAAGGCCCTGCAGGGCCGCGTGACGTCACACCTCTGTCGACACGATTTAGGACGCTGGGGTCAACCTACAACCGTCAGATTGGACCTCAGGCTTCCTTGAGGATGTAGTTTTCCATTGACCTTGAATTATAATATTTGAAATCGTTTTAGTATTTTTTTGACGATTTCAGAAAGATAACTCAGTTTTGAGAAAACATTAAATGTTAGCTACGCTACGGACTTCCCACTTCGCCAGATTTATCCTCAAACATGGCGCAATCCATTGGCCTAAAAGATTTAGCCTGCTCGAACTACCTCTATTTTAACTTTAATTAAAATTTAAAGTTAAAATAGTATATAATGTAGTTTGTTAAATGTAGTAGTTAAAATTTAATTAAAGTTAAAATAGTATATAATGTAGTTTGTTAAATGTAGTAGTTAAAATTTAATTAAAGTTAAAATAGTATATAATGTAGTTTGTTAAATGTAGTAGTTAAAATTTAATTAAAGTTAAAATAGATGTAGTTCGAGCAGGCTAAATCTTTTAGGCCAATGGATTGCGCCATGTTTGAGGATAAAGCTGGCGAAGTGGGAACTCCGTAGCGTAGTTAACATTTAATGTTTTCTCAAAACTGAGTTATCTTTCTGAAATCGGCAAAAAAATACTAAAACGATTTCAAAAATTATAATTCAAGGTCAATGGAAAACTACATGCTCAAGGAAGCCTGAGGTCCAATCTGACGGTTGTAGGATGACCCCAGCGTCCTAAATCGTGTCGACAGTGGTGTGACGTCACGCGGCCCTGCAGGTATTTAGCCTGCTCGAACTACATCTATTTTAACTTGAATTAAATTTTAATTAAAGTTAAAATAGATGTAGTTCGAGCAGGCTAAATCTTTTAGGCCAATGGATTGCACCATGTTTGAGGATAAATTTGGCGAAGTGGGAAGTCCGTAGCGTAGCTAAATTTTTGTGGTGTGAGGGATGTCGACAGTGTCCAAATCCGGCAAACTGAGAAAAACGCTTTTAAAGTTAAAAGTAGGGTAACGTAACAGAGCGATAGTGCGATTAAAAAAAAAAAACAAAAAACAAAAAAAAACGTTAGTGTCACACACGCGCTGTTGACAGCAGGACCGGCGTAGTGCCTCCGCGTCCGCACGGGAGCAGCACCTGATGGCACTCGTGCCAGCGGGTAGGTGGGGAGAGGAGGAGGAACCGAAGGTCGTTGCCAGGCATCCGCTCCCGATGCACAATTTTTTTGAAATTTTGGGACGCGGTTTGCCGCGTTCGACGCAGGAAAAGATGTTTGATTTTTTTTCAAATATAAAAATAAACCCGAATTTTTGAAGGTCGATGACTGTAGCCAGTGACTGTAGTGCCCCCTTAAAAGTTAGGAATGTTCACTTGCCTCATGTCAGGATATAGTATCTCATGATAATTAATTATATTGTTTTGTTTGTGTGCTAGAAACTGGAAAAGGAAAGACGGCATCGTGAAGAAGAAATCAGGAAGAGGGAGGAAGAGCGTAAGAAGCGTCATGAGGAGAGAGAGAAGATGGAAAAACACAAACTGCCTGATTTTGATAACCGGAAAGAGAGAGGCGATGAAAAGACTAAAAAGTAAGCAGCATTATAAACCAATATCCATGACATAGATTCATTAAACATTACACAGTGTTTACCAAAGGTTGTTTGCTCTGGGGAGGGAAAATATTAGAAGAAAAAATATTGATGGGTAAATCGTAAAAATTGTATGGGATAACATTTTTTCATGGTATAAATTTAATGCGATTAAAAAATTCATGCGAAAAAAATATCACTCGAAAAAAAACTCCATGCGAAAGAAATTTGATGCGAAAGAAATTTCATTCGAAGTAAAAATGTCATGCGTAGATGCGAGAGCCACTGAGCCTTCGGCGGCGAGAGTCGCAACTCGGTGTACGACCATGCTGCAGATGGCCGACAGATGGCAACCGATCGCTGTAGCACGAGGTGACGTGACCAATTTCCAGATGCGCGCCTCTCGCAGCCAATTTTGGCCTGCCATCAAAATGCCGGCGAAATGATAGCAGAGGCGGGACTGGTCCATCCCTGCCCATGTTAAATGGCCTCTGCTTGCTCGCGTCTGGAGGTGTGGCCCCGGGGCAGATCTTGGTTGTCCTCCACATGCTGCTCATTAAAGGGCCGCTACTAGAAATAATATTATATTATTTAAAATATTATGAGAAAAGCAACCTCCACCTGTTATGTACCATTGTCACAATTTAACCCCTTTGTGTAATGTTGCATTTTCAGGAAATCCAAGAATGATGCACATGTAAATCCTGTTCCTGGCACAGAAGATGGAAGAGCCAAATTTCATGATGGTCTTGTAAGCTATAGACATCTAATGAAGCACAAACCACCACATGAAGGTGATCTTTTAGACACTGACAAGACGAACACAGGAGCTGTGACTGACAGCAACATAGATGAACCAGAAAACAGCCTTGCAGATACTTCAGGAAATGATGTGGAAGGAAATGCAAGCTCAGGGGATACCACTGCAATCAGCTCAACTATATCTTTGATGCCAAAAGGAATGGAATCAACCAAATCTGTAACTGATGACATGCTAACATTGGCTGCAACAGGTCTTGAAGCTGAAAAACGCATTTCTGAGATATACAAGGTTTTGGAGAAAGCTAGTACTCTTTCTGGGGATCGAAAAGAAGCAGCAGTCATGAAGAGCCTCCTGGAAAGAGCCCAGACTGTGAAGAAGATTCGCAGTGACAAAATGGAAAAAGAGAGCCATTCACATCATAGATCCAGATCGCGCTCAAGCTCCCATCGGCACAAGCCATCTACAAGATCATGGAGACAGCATAAGCGCATGTATTCTTCGTCTAAACATCGCCATCATCGTTCTGAGTCTCGTTCTCGTTCACCTGAGCGGAGCCGTCGCTACAGGAGCAAGAGATCAAACCGTTCTAGATCTAGGAGTCGAGCAAGGAATCCAATATAAGTAATGACATAATTCCACCACCATATTTTCCTGTAATAATAATGTTTCATTCCAAGGCTTCATAATTTTTAATGAGACCTGCTTAAGAATAAATGCAGAAAAAATTGGTGATGCAAAGTGGCTGGAGAGTTTTTCCCATCCCCAAAATACTGTATGTTGGTATTTACTAAATATTTCTTTTAACACACAGTAGCGTCCATGTATTCTACAGGGTGGCCACGAGGAAAGGGGCACATGTTTGATGAGCAATATATTAGTCAATAAGAAAATTTAGTGAAATCTATAATAAAACTACAAGAAAACATGTATAGAGTCAGGAAACAATGCATATCGATTTTCCAATGGGTCAACTTGGGCAACATTGCAAGCTTGAAGTCTTACTTTGAGAAATGGCCCATTTGCTCCCCTTACCTTACACCATCTGACTTTTTCCTTGTGGATATTTAAAAAAATGAACTGCACAAGCATGCCAAATCATTCAAAACATGATTGATGAGTTTAATTTGATTCCTGTGGTGATCTGCCTAAGAGTATGCGAGAATGACAAAATAAGACTTCAACCTTGCATTGACTTGAATGGTGCCCAATTTGACCAAAGTTGGAACATCCCCATATATGCATTATGTTTTCCTGACTCTGTACGTGTTTCCTTGTAGTTTTATTTGCTTTCATTAAATTTTCTTATTGACTTATTGCTCATCAAACATGTGTCCCTTTCTTTGTGGCCACCCGGTATATTGATTTTATGTTTACAAATTACCACAATTATCTCCCATTCTGTGGCTCACTCCTCTTGTTCAGTGTGGCTTGAAATTAAGCACAGCAAAATTGAGTGCTTCATAAGCTCTGCAAAGAATGAAGACCTTAACCAATCTGATGGTAATAAATCGAGAACGGATTTCTAGGTTCTAAAAAACCCTCAAATAGGTAGGTATTTAGGCCCTGAAAACAGTCAAAATATGCTCTTAAATAGGCACTATAAATCAGGCTGGTTCTAATTTAGTTTAATTTCTACACAATGGAATTTTGCAGCACAGTAACAAACTAGCAGTTATTCCATATTTTCGGTGGTTAATCTCAGCTTTTCGGCGACAGTTAAGATCCTCCCTCACGGGGAGCCAATATGGCAGATATAAAAGCCGTCGGGCCGAATGTAGCAGCTTATTTAACGGCTATTAATAACAGTTATTTCGAGTCGCAATAACTGTTAACGGCATATTTCCCAGGATCTTACCCATCAAACGCTTCTTCTCTCGTCACAGGTTGAGGTGGGAGGGATTCCTTGAATGGAAAACCTGCAGAACTCTCGAAAATCTTACCGAACGGCGTGAAAAATGTCGAAATAGGCACTAATAGGTGCTAATAGGCCATTTAGGTCCCAACACCCGAAATAGGCATTTTTAGGTTCTATAAAACTACGATTTTTGAGGTCCTTGTGTTATGAAACGGATAGATATTTTGGTTCCGGTGTTCTGCCTACAAAAGAAAAAGTAGGTAAAAACCTAGAAATCCGTTCTCTAGTAATAAATAATGGTATCAGGTACACTTCTGATTGGAGTCAGTACCCAAAATGAAGAACTTTGTGCAATAATTGCCAGCAACTCTTAGGAATTGCTGGTCCTGGTGTCACACACAAACTGCCTTTACTATTTGTGGTTCAAGGTCAGACTGGCCAGTAGTTGAGGGGGTCTGACAAAGAACGTAACAAGCAGAATTGACAAACGGAGGAAAGTGGGAAAAACTGTTGCACGTTCCCACCAACACCTATGACACAGGTTCCCCTTTCGAGGCGTGGCCCCTCATGATGGTGCATGATTTCGGCAATTAAAGGAAACACTATCAGGTAAGAGTCATGTAGTGAGCTTGGATTGAATTTTATGGAAATGTTAGTTACAACGTTCTTTGTCGGACCCCTTCAGTTGTCAAAGGAAGGGAAGGTGTGGTGGTAGATTATGAGGCCACAAGTGATTGTGCAAAGTTCATGTAAGCCTACTGTAGGTACGATAATAAAAGAAGTGGTTTAATTGTTTTTAAAATTTTTAGTGACACACTCAAAATTGCTAAGGTACCTCGACCTAATGAGGCTACCATAAGGAATGTGCATTTTCTATGCTCACCTGTTGCGTAAAATTACAGGATTGCTTTGCTATTTGACAGGTCAAACCTCCCCCTTCAACAAGATAAACAAATATGGTACAGTTGACTCCGGATATAACAGACTTCAAGGGACCGAGGAAATCAGTCTGTTATAACCGAGGTCTGTTATAGCCAAATCGCCACTTTTGTAACGAATACACTAGTTTTCTGCTGTCATATGCTTATGATGCAGCACACTGGGGATGCGTGGTGGCCGAGATGGTCACGTCTCGGCTTGCTTAGTGAAAGGTCCCGGGTTCGAACCCTGCCCGGGAGTTCTCTTTCCCCTGCGTCAGGAGGGTCTTTGACCCGCGCCTTGGAGGCTTCTGGCAACCTAACCTCCAGGGAGACTGCACATGACCCCTTTTCAGACGTTACTCCTGCACCTGTGTCTCCTCCCCAAAAATCCCCATCCTTACCTCATGTCCTTTCTTCCCTGCAAGGAGTTAGAAGAAAAACACGAAAATTGAATGGAAAAATATGAATGTGTTCCACCGCCCTAAGAGGGGCCTCAGGCCCTATCACGGGGTAATTAATATTAATAATATTAATAATAATAATAATAATAATGTTATTGTCATTATTATTATTATTATTAAATTATTATGCACACTACTGCATACTGATTAGTGGCACTGCTGCCCACAAACGTGCAAACTTAGCTCGCCCATAATTTAGCCAGAACAAAAAAATAATAATAACCGCCATTTTCTTCTGCCGTTTCGTCCTTGCCAAATACACCAGACAAATAATGATGAGTTTGACTTTTTCGTCAAGTGTTAGATCAATGACAGGTGGGAAAATCACCCCTTCTCCACAGTATGCAGTGCTTTCCTCGCGTGGGAAAGGAAACTTGAGTAATCAAAAGCAACGTATTTCCCACCGAGGGGCGCAAAAAAACACAAACAAACAAACAAACAAACAAACAAACACAAACAAACCTGTTATACCCGAGGTGGGATGAAAGTGAGTGTCATAGCAGGAGTAAAAATAGACAGGGTCTTATGGAAGTACGGCGGGACCTGCCTTTCGAGGATGTTATAACCGAAAGTCCGTTATAGCCGAGGCTGCTACATCCCGATTCAACTGTAATTTTAATATCTCTGATATAAGTTGTTTTTTTTAAGCATTTACAATTTGCCAGATTTGAAACGCAGTATTTATGATTATCAGGCCTGATCAGGCCCTTATACATTATTTGGTTGTACAACAAATGGATCCTGCATTCTCAAATTGTTGTCAGATTGTGTCATTATTCAAACACTTCTGGACTGGATGTACGGTATTTGACTGGAAACTGTAATGCTAACACAATAATATTTATCATAGCAAATTCCCATAATTTACGAATTCATTCTGCATTGAGTTTTTACATCTGATCACCCCCTGAGGTCCAGTCAGCAATGAAGGCAGACCATGGGTCAAGATTTATCCTTGCTGCTTGTTATGTTCATTGTTAACAATGATCACTAATACTTCAAGGTTGTTCAAATATGAACCGCATTGATTTTTATAGAACACTAGGAAAACCCTCGCTCCGCTCGCATTTTCCTGGGGCGCAGGCCTAGAAAACCACTCTCTTCGCTCGCTCTTTTCTAGGCCTGTGGCCTGCGGTGTAGGCCATGTTCTTAATGATTCTCATCCAACAATTATCCGCATCATACTCCCCTCCCCCCGACCTCTCTCCCGCCTGCCCCCCCCCCCCCTCCTTATATTAACCCTGTGACGGCTAAGTACTGTACATCATTTAGCCCCTAAGACCGTACAACAATTTTCAACCATGAATTTTTTCAACATCTTGTGGTTCTTGTTGTTACGCTTTGTTTTATTCGCCCTACCTCAAGTTCTGCTGTAGGTAGAGCTTCCAAATTTTGAACACAGATCCCCACCGTCGTGAAGTGCATTCCTACCATTTACAGCTAAACTCAATTCCTCTTCAAACCGCCGCGCCGCAAAAAATTTGAAACCACTTAAAAATACGTTTCTATTTTTTTGCTCAATAACTATTCGGAATTCGGTTTCTTCATCAAAGGGCTGAATGAGCAGTAGGATGGTGCGTATCCATGTTCAAAGCCTCACAGTTCCACCTGCTGCAGGATTTAAGTTATGATTTTTTTCACCAATTTTTTTCCGTCAAATACTTCATTTGTTCGTGATTCCATCACCTAGCAATGTCAATTCTTATATTTTACACCTCGCCATATTGTTAGCGAAATGTTACCCCGCTGCGCTGCTCTGGGGTGAACGGATTGTATACTTATTACTTATTACAGTTGAATAACAGCCTCGGCTATAACTACAGACTTTTGGTTATAAAGGCCTGTCCAGGCATGCTTCCATAAGGGCGTGCATCACTCCCGAGTGGGAATAGGCGTATCCCATGTAACTTATATCCCCCTTTTCTCCTACACTACTTATCGTAATCTTGTCAACTATATATTAAGGGCTGCAAAATGAACGCCCGCCTGCAAGTACTTGCAATAAACAAGTTACCTGCATTCGGTCTCCATAGTTACGGTGCGAGCTAAAAAGAACACCGTTTTCGGGCGGTTGCAAATGTTGCGGTCGGACTGCAAGTAGGCAGGTTTGGAAATACGGAAATCGACCGGAGGGAAGCCATATCATGACGTCACGATTGTTGTACCCATTGTTATACCCATTGTTATACCCATTGTTATACCCATTGTTATAGTACCTAGGCTAACCTAGTATGCCGATCGGGTGTCCCTCCAATGGAAAAGCTCAGCCCCCCCCCCCCCC
>JYFJ02007943.1:0-13923 GCA_000934665.2 Catajapyx aquilonaris
ACCCCTAGTGATACCCCTGGGGCATATGTGGAGGCCTTCGTATGGATCTGTTTAGGTCACACCAAGGGACATACGTCTTGAAATATGTATTAGATGTCTGATTTTGCCCAGAATCTTCATCTCGCACAATGGGTGGACTCTATAAGGTTTTTTCCACTTTGCCTGACTAGGGAGGGGAAAAGAGTAAGGGCAGCATTTACTGTACGGTCCTCAACTTTTTTTTACCTTCTTGAAGAACAATAACTGAACAATACTGTCAATACAACCAGGACTGTGACCTTGACCTTCCAACTGCAGTGTAGTTGTCCTCCAGTCCATCACATTACACCCAATAATGAGGGAAACAATGCTATTGATTTTACTCACATTTACGGCATATTATGTAAGCTGGAACTGGTCAGCAATCTTTATGATTATCGCCACCCATATTATATGAATCAGACCAAAAAAACGCCACTTTGGGCCCTCTCCTGGTGTGGACCTAGTGGTCCAAATTTCACGACAATTTATTTGTAAGGTCCCTGGGTGTGACCCATTGTCATATTAAAATTTCAGACTTGCAGCATTTTCCTCTGCTGAACTGGAAAATGCCGAAGTGTACAGAGCGAGTGAGCTCCAGTAAAGGATGCACGGCAGTGAGAGACGTAAGAGTAAGGGAGGGAAGGGGCTATTCGCAGCTATTGTGAAAGAGATTTCCATCGGGGTTATACCAGTGAATTTTTTTAAAAATAATTTGTTTTGTTGTATTATGTAATGTATTATGTAATACAACCGTATCGGGCTGCGAGAGGATTAATGGAATTTAACCAGGGGATTGGTTTCATCTGGAAAGTGTCACTTCCCTTCTTGTTCTTTGCTGACAACAGTGTCAAACTTGCTGTGACCAGCAGTGAGGTAATGATAGTTGTCTTTCGATGAAAGTTATGTTTTCAGCAGTTATCCTTATTGTTGCTTGCAGGTTTTGACAACAGCATACCATCAAGACTGAAGGTGAATAGGTTCTTGATGAGATATAGATCTCTTAGTTGTGCAATTCTGTCATGTGCAACTTCTCAGTAGCACTTGACACACCATGTGTTTACCTGGTGGGACTTGAGAAGACATGCGCTACTGACACGCATTGGAGTTGAGGAGCAAGTGAATGTTAATGACATTATTTTACGTGCCTTTGTACACTTTATACGGATCATGTGATATTAATTAATATGATTATGAGGGTGCTTGGAATGGCCAGTAAATACCAGGCTCATTGCTCTGGAAGCAAACTGTGTTTTATGTCAGTTTGTTTTTGTGCCTCTAGAACACCAGTTAACTGTTAACGGGTGTTTAAAATGTTGGAGAAACGCGACATGTTGGAAGGAAATGTGACGTGTTCGAATATTCCGCCAGGTATCGATGGCCGCCCTATCGGTATAATTTGGCGGGATCAGGAGATGGGCGATTGCTGGGTAGATGCTCATCGATACGATCATTTCATGGAACGTCTAGCGTCTCTTCAGTCTTCGTTTCTCTTCCGTCTTCCGCCTTTTTCCTCTGCTGTCTGAAGCTTAGGTCTGAAGACTGTTTGGGCATGTGCACAGGAAGGAAACCTGCAGAGGGGATGAGCCTCCACCAGCCGCAGCATGGACCGAGCCGCATGGCCACCGAAGAAGGGCAGTTCAGGTGCGTCTACTGCCTGGACGCCACCTTCAGGACCAGGCTGCAGCTGAGGGCACACCAGTTCATACACGGGCCAAGGGACGAGGTCAAGGTGGAGCCAGAGGAGGAGCCTGATGACGGAAGGGTGGTCGTCGTAATAACGGAGGAGGAGAGACCAACTGGAGGAGGGGATCAGTCGCACCAGAAGGAGGAAGAGTCCGTCTTGAACTCCAGTGGTGGTGACCCTCCAGGAGACGCTGAACCTTCATTCGAATTCATTTCCATTGACGGCTGGCCTGGACGGAACAGGGCACGTGCCGAGGTAAGGGTCCCTTCATGGCGGAGACGCAAGCCCTTTGATGCAATGCATGCCCACGCCACTCTGACTGGGATGCAGGCAGAGGGCTCACAGGCCACGTCTGTCCTCACGCACTGCTCAATGGACACTTATTTATATATGTACCCATTTACTACCCGCCAGGGTGTGAGGGGGAGGACACATCTTCGACCGTCTTACTCTAACATATCATTTCGTTTAAGCACATCATCAAAAAAATTGTACAAATTATAAATGGATACTTGCAAAGGATCTACAAATAACCAAAACTGGGATGAAAACAGGGGGAAATGTCATAATTGGGAGCTGTTGAGAGCATATAAGGAATATTTCTTCGTGGAGGGTCATACATGGGACAGGTGTACTCATGATATGGGCCAGTGTAAAGTTTTCCTGCACATTATGATTTGGGCAAGTCATCTCTGAGTCTAACGTAATTGAACCGGTTTTAGTGTAAATACGGAGCGATTGATTTCTCAGATTCACCAACATTCTGGTAAGATGTAAGGGAATATTTAACGCCCAGTTAGTGTTAGTGTGGTGGACAGTTTATTTATGCATGGGAAAATAGCTCTGACTTATTATCATCAGTAGTTTTTAAAAGCCATGATTGTCCTTAATGAACATTTTATTTTAAGTATGAAGAATTTATGGTGTATATATCAGTTTCATTTTAAAAATACAAAGGTAAATTAATGGAACAAATTTTACCTAAATTTTAAATGATTTAGATTGCATAAAAGGAGACACCAGAATGGAGCTTTAAGTGAGTGAGTGTATTATTTGCTGAAGTGAAAGTGACATTTCTCCACCCATCAGGACCTTCTCCTTCTTTTTCTTACCCTTCACCGCCTGATGTGCTGTGGATTCCTTATACTGATGTAATTTGCAAAGTGAATCCCCACACACCAACTGGTAGGGTTTACACTCTGCCAGAAGGTGAAAGGGGAAAGATTTTAATCTAAAGATTGAATTGAGTTAAAAAAATTAAATGAATATGTTAACCTCCATCGCGTTACATTTACAATTAAAGTCTATTGAAAGGCTTTTAATAAGAGACATTTCCCAAGTTTCCATCTCATCCGCTTACTTGAGTATTTCAAGAC
Source organism: Catajapyx aquilonaris (assembly GCA_000934665.2). Classification (NCBI taxonomy): domain Eukaryota; kingdom Metazoa; phylum Arthropoda; class Diplura; order Dicellurata; family Japygidae; genus Catajapyx; species Catajapyx aquilonaris. The sequence goes on from JYFJ02007943.1 coordinate 3,082, forward strand.
TCAGCGATTTTTTTAGATGATTGGAATGGCCCAAAGTACTTTCTGTCATGAACGTGCATGCAACAGGGATTGGATAGTCACGAAATCTTCGTTTGGTCACAGGATGGAATTTTCAGTGTCATTGTCATTATTGGTATGAATCCTTTGTTGGGGAGCTTAGTGCTTCACAGAATGGCTCTGCATAGACATGTAGTGTATTGAATTTTTATGTTACAAAATAATCGTATCTCACATACTTTCAATTTTATTGCATCTTGATGTTTTCCATGAGAAAGCGCAACACCTTTTTAACATGTGTCATACTTGTAGTTAGGGAAGTATGTCTCAGAAGAAAAGTGGTTGTAAAGACGAATCGCAAAGTGCAGAGTTGCAATTCCTTGCAAAAATTTGAGTAAAATCCCTGCATGTTTAGGTGCCAACAAGAGCAAGGAGATCAAAACTGGTTGCTCGGGTTAAGATGAAGGAGCAGAGTCAGGGAGGAAGTGAGGACGCGATCGTTGCTGAAGACCTCCAGACATCCAGCGCAAAGGGCAAGGGACGAAAACCAATGGTAATTCTTGTTTTCTGTCATGAACAGCAAAAATTTATGGAAAAAAACAACTATGCTACAGGCCTACCATGGGCAGTGATGTTAAATTGATAACGGAGGTTGTCAGATTCCATCTCCTTTGAAATATCAGTTGCAGGCAACCTTTGGAAAAGGGACAACCAATAAGCCATACAGCTACTCACTGGCCTTCAAGAAGAAGGTGCTCCATGTCTACGAGTTTGACAATTCCGAATGTCGTCACAATGCATATGCAACTGGAAGAAAGTTTGGAATAAGTGAAGGTGCTGTGAGGAAGTGGGTGAAGAGTCTCCAGCCCCTTCTCCTTGCCCGTTCAGCTCAGAGTCAGGTGCACCAACCAAGGCGAGGCTCTCGTCAAAGGACAAGTCATGAAATTAGGGTAAGGAAATAAACTTTTCCTATCCCCCGCATGTGGTTTGGAACTTGCTGAAATCCCAAGTCTATGGACTGCTTTTTGCTGTTTTATTTCTGTCGGAGTAAGGGGAAGAGGAAAAAAGGAATTATGATAAGTCGCGAGTGAAACAGTGCTACGGCTGTAACTTAATTTTCAAAGTGTTCAGGTGTTAATGATGTTTGGTTCCAGAAGGAGACGAGAGGTGTTGATGCCAACTCGGATGACATGGATGACCTCCCTCCAGATGGGGAACATGCATTGCCTGACGAGGGAGCAGAAAAGAAGGTAAGACCAGAGTTTGCAGGAAGGCGGAACAAGTGAAAGTGACCCTCTTCAGGTGATGGTCCAAATGAGACAATGATATTGCGATAAACACTTAGCTGTCTGTCCACCCATCAGTGTACTTGCTGGCCCAAAACCATGTTAGAAAGCAGTTGTGAGAAATTTACAGCAACCAAAGGGCAACGAGCAAGATGACCGGACACACTGGCCTGCCCCTAGACACACACAGGAACTCTCACGTCATCTTTTTGCGGGAGATTTCTTCACTGATGTACATTTCTATGAGCATGAGAATCACTAAGGGTGAAAGAGGTGGCTCATTGTGGGTTTTTATTAGCCTCCGATTGCGGTCCTCATTATGGGCCTCGATAGAGGAACTATTTCTCTTGTCATAATACATTTGTTGGGACTGGCTGAAATGCCAATTCTTGTCTACGGGGTGAGTTTATTTTTTTCCCCAAAAATACATGGCTCCCACAGGTTGTCAGCTGGTCAGGCATTATCTAGAGATTCCTCCTGGAGCCTTATGCACTGGCACCACGGCTGTGCGAACCTCTCCCAGTCCCTCCAGGAACCACTTTTTGGTTGGTGTCGCGTGTCGACTCCCGCACAACTGCTTCCTGTTCAACAATGTCCTCGAAATGGCAATGGCGAAGGGGTTTTTCCATGTATCCGAACAGGTAAAAGTCACTGGGGACCGGACTGGGTGGGTACGGCAGGTGTGGCTTCATCTAAACCCGGATCCATGCAAAAATCCCGTCACCAACACTATTTCAAGGACATTGAGGAGTGATATTAACTTGACAACTGAGGCTGTAAGATATCATCTACTTTTAAATATCCGTTTCAGCCGACCTCTGGGAAAGGGACAACCCGTAAGCCACACAGCTACTCACTGGCCTTCAAGGAAAAGGTGCTCGATGTCTACGAGTTTGACAATTCAGAATGTCGTTACAATGCATATGCAACTGCAAGGAAGTTTGGAATAAGTGAATGTTCTGTGAGGCGTTGGGTGGAAACCATGCGACCTCACCTCCTTGCCTGCCAACCAAAGGAAGATGCTGATCAGATGTTAGGGAATAGGAAAAGAGTAAGCCTCATCAGATTGTTATTAAGCACAGAGGAAAATGGTTTCAAGATTATGGGTAGTAATTACTAAATCAGTCATATAAATCAGTGCTGGAAAGAGAGAGAGCGAGATTGTGTAGACAATATATTATGTTCTGAGATGTTTGTTTTCCACCTCTTCTGCAGACAAACTCAGGGAAATTGGAAATTCGCACGTCATCTTGCTACTCCCTGGAATTCAAGAAAAAAGTGCTGGAAGCCTACCAGTCCGGTGATTCGAAATGTCGTCACAATGCATCTGCAACTGCGACGAAGTTTGGCTTAAAACGAGCAACAGTGTGGAAGTGGGTGAAGTTTCTTCAACCCAGTCTCCTTGCCCCTTCAACCCAGGGTCAGGTATGTACCAATCAAGTCGAGGCAGAAAGGACGAGTCATGAAATGAGGGCAAATGAACTGTTTCTTAAAATAGCCACACTTCTGCTGGGACTGACAGAAATGCCAATAACATTAAATGTGGGTTGCTCTTTGCTCTTTTGATTCTTCTGAGAGTAAGAAGGGATGATGGCAGGTTGTGTTTGACATGAATGAGACGAGAATCCATTCAAAGTCTGTGCCTTGGGCAGTTAGGGGAGCAGTTCAAAGCAATAGAAAAGGCAGCCAGAATGTGTGCATTTTTGAATGCCAAGGATGCGAAGTAATTTTATACCACAATATGACGCCACGGATATCTATAATATTAAAATGCTTGCGTTGTTTGTATAAGCCCTCTGATTGGTCCGCCCCCGCATTGTCGCCGCCACCTCTTCCCATTGGCCCCCGTCCATTGTTGCAGGGACGTATCCATGACGCATTGTTACCACGACGCCTCCCATTGGCCCCCGTTCCGAGCATGCGCAATGGGTGGGAGAACGCCTCAGTCGCTTGCTGGACGTCAACGAGGACGCATCATTCTCCTCTCCCGTGAAGACCCCTCTGCCTCTTCCACCTATACCCTTCTACCCACGTCTTATTCACGGTGACCTCACAACAGAGGAGGGGGAAAATAATGGAAGCCGTAAACAAGCCGAACACTGGACTACGGTCGATCGTTGTTTTAATATCAGTGCAGTGGTGCCAAACTGCCAACTCCGTGGACGTTTGTAAAGCAAAATAATTTCAGTTTTTTAACCTTTTGTAGGCGGAGTTTCTGAGCCATTGCCTTAGGGTCTGAGTTCTTTTTCCCCTTTTCCGTAAATTTGATGAAGAGTGATAATAATCCGCGGACGACTGCCCGGATTACCTATCGTTACCTGATCAAAAGGACCCCGTGACCCATTTTTGAGGGGGGCAGAGGCCAAGTCATAAAATGCCGACATCACCGATTTGCTTGAAATTCGGTGCAATGGTCGCCCACCCCAAGGGATGAAAAACGCACCGGCTGACTTCGAGTTTACAGGCCATTCGCCAAATCAATTAGTCACGATTTCCACATTTTCACCGTTGTGTTTGTTCATCACCTAGCAACATACGATTCGGCAACAATGACAGCAACGCTCCCATCTGCATTCTGCTTCAGCTCGAGGAATTACTTCCGGGGTCCCTGGTCACTCCCCCAACTTCAAACCCAGTAGCAAAACAACGATTCAAAGAAGGGTCAGCAAGCCGCAGGTACTGTTTCCTAATTGATTCGGCGAATGGCCTGTAAACCCGACATAAGCCCAAAAGGACCCTGCGACCCATATTGGAGGGGGGCCGAGGTGAAATTCCGCCCTCACCGATTTTCTTGAAATTAGGTGCATTGACATAATTATGCCCCCCTCCAATGTGGGTCAATTTCGAGCAGGTAACTATAGGTGCGTTTTCATCCCTTGGGGTGGGCTACCAATGCACCAAATTTCAAGAACATCGGTGAGGTCGGAGTTTTACGAGTTGAAAAATGTCCCAAGTTGTCAGGGCAAATCTCAAGACATCATAATTATGATGTCCGTAGGCCCTGCAGCAATGTAAGCTCGGACATCATAATAATAAAAATCCGTAGTCGTCAAAGGGTTAAAGAAGGTCAACCTCCTGTCAACACCACAGGGAGAGTTTGTAAGCAGGATTGGCTGCGACATTCAACACTGAACCAGGGAATAGGTCGAGAATATCAAAAGAAATTGTCTGGAAGAATAATGAAATCAGTACTTGATCGTCTCTCTGCAGAGTTCCATGGATGTTTATAATAAAGGGGAGTTATGAGCAGTTACAAAACCTGGTCGGAAAGTGTGCATAATATAATTGAGATACATGTGTGCGATGAGTGCATGCGAGTAGAGGCGGTAGAGGTTGTGAATTTCTGTTCGTACAATAATTTATTGGGGGTTTTCAAAATTCAAAAGGAATTGGCATGTTTAGGCGGTGAGCAAATGCATGCAGAGTATTTCCCAGCCAATGCAATGCAAAGGTGGGATTTCAGACGGTTCGCAAAGTAGTACGGAATCGTGGATAGCAGTTCAGAATCACGGACGGAGGAAAGGGGTGGGGTGGGAGTACACATGTGATTGGGGGATGGGCATCATCACTGGCTATAAGTCGGAAGCGATTTAAAATGCGGTGTCCACCGCAGGCGTAGAAAACCGCTCGCTTCGCTCGCGTTTTTCTACGCCTGTGCCATAGAAAAATTCGAGCGGAGCGAGGGTTTTTTTAGTGCCCACAAGGGATTTATTTTTAAAGACTATATTATTTTGGTTATACCGTAAAACCAGGATAATTCGATCTCTGATTATTATCCGACTCCTGGGATTATCCAGTATTTTTTGTGTTCCTACCATGCCCCGCTCCCGCGGGTGATGGATAATCGGGGTTCTACTGTACATGTTCTTGAATTCCTCTGGGCTCACATTTCTCACCCCTACATTTTTGACTTCTTTTGGGCCAACAAGTATGCTCCTAATCAGATGACATACACTAAATATACACCTTGAATTTTCCACCACCTTTGCAGGAAATCAAGGAGAGTGGGAAAAGATGTAGATCACACTCTCTGGACTTTAAAAATAAAGTTCTGGATGCCTATGAGTTTGGTGATTCCTCATGTCGTCACAACCAGAGCGCAACTGGAAGGAAGTTTGGCATACACCAAGGACTGTTGTGGAGATGGCTGAAGCGTCTCCGACCCCATCTCCTTTCCCGTTCAGCCCAAGGTCAGATGCACCAATCAAGACGAGACGCTGATGAAAGAACAAGTGGCAATCCAAGTGTAAGAAATTGAATCTTAAGATTATTCAGGGATGGCAGAAAATATGGAGATACCCAGATTGACAAGGGACGTGCTTGTTTTACATAACATTGACAACTAATAATTCTGATATCCATGTGACTGGTACATACTACTTGCACATTTTAAAAACATGCTAACCCCTGTGAAGAATCCAGTTTGAACACGCTCGAGTCTCTCGGTAAAGCTATTGTTTCTCGTGGAAGAAAAGTGGTTGTAAAGCTGGATTGCAATTTTTTTTTATAGGCCTCGCTTCATTGTTGCCTCTTTCCAGGAAGAGACCTGTGGCAGAGACTCAGACTTGGACGACAAGGGTGAAGTTACGCCAAGTGTGAAACCTGCCCCCAAACACGCCATTCCCGAAGAGAGATCTGGGCGGAAGAGAGCACAAAGAGAGGTCAGATGAGAGTTTGATGCAAGACACAAATTCTAAAACTAATCCTTTTCAGGTGGCAGTCCAAGAAGCTGACTGCGGCACAACAGATTCTAAATCATCTCCAGACGCTTCAAAACCAAGGTTGCAAAATGTAGGTGAACACAACAGTGAGGAGTACTTGTGATTGCAAAGTTGCATTCCCCCTTGTAAATTTGAGTAAAATCCTCTCATGTTTAGGTGCCATCGAGAGCAAGCAGATCGATACTGGTTTCTCAGGTTAACGTGATGGGACAGAGTCAGGCAGGCAGTGAGGACACAAACCTAGCTGACGACCTCGAGACAACCCCTGCCAAGAAGAAGGAACCAAAACCACATGTAATAATTCCTGCAAATGCAGGATAGTCTCTAATATATATGTAGATGGAATAGTAATTCCCCTTCGGGGTGTTTTCTTGTGCGACAATGCCCGCCTGCCTATTGCCTTGCTTACTGGAACCCTGCCGCAACAATTCAAGTGAGGTTTTTTTTTTTATCATATGGGATTTAGAGCCTTACCACCTGTCCTTCGACAGGGAGAAATGGTTTCCAAAGTAGAAGGTTGACGATGACAAGGAGTTGCAATCCTGCGTTCAGGGATCGCTGAAATGGCTGGCAGCAGACCTCTACGACATAGGCATACAAAATCGTGTTTAACTCAATGAGAAATTTCCCCCAATTTGCCTGGAAACTTTTTTGAACAAAAGTAGACAGTTGTCGATTTCAGATGTGTAAATAAAAACTCTGGGGGTGCATTGTGCTTTTTCTAATTTAGAAAAACGGAACTTACTTTCTGGACGCACCTCGTATTTCTATTGCAGCCAATTTCTCGGAATTGCACAATCCTCAAGAGAGGCATCCACTCGCTGGCTGTCAAGAGAAAAGTGCTGGAGGCCTACCAGTTTGGGGATTCCTCATGTCGTCACAATGCAGCTGCAACTGCAAAGAAGTTTGGCTTAAACAGAGGAACGGTGTGGATTTGGGTGAATGACCTCCAGCTCCGTGCCTCCTCGGCCAAGAGTCAGAGGAACCAACCAAGGCGAGGCGCTCGCGAAAGGACAAGTGACGAAATGAGGGTGAGGATGTGACTGTTTCTATTGCCACACTTTTGTTGGGACTTGCTGATGTGACAAGTTCCTAAACTTCTTTTTCTGTGGGGTGCTTTTTGCCCATTTGTCTCTCATCAGAGCAAGGGGAAGGAAATATGTATGCTGATAAGTTGTGTTTGACATGAATGAGACTGATGTCCATTAAAATTCTGGGCTTTGATGAACTTTAGTCCCACAAAAATATTGAATGTTTCTATAGATTTCCTGAATCTACTTGACGAGCTGAGTCGAGTGATTCTATTCGTAGGTTGCAGAAACCTTTGGTTCAAAAGTTATTGAGTTCTGAAATTGTAAGGGATTAACACTCAATAAACAAACATTGTTGCGGCCTTGCCAGAGCCACCTCATGGAACATCAACTGCTCCACAAGACCGACAGGAATGTTGTGGATGCACAGCCTACAAATTACTTTTCAAATTACAATGGGGATGCCCTCATGCAACAACAGGAGTAAACAGTTTCAACAAAGGAACACCGGTTTATTTTCATTCGTTGATTGTTAATTAAGTGCAATTTCAAAACTCAATTACTCTTGAACATAACGTTTCTCCACCCTAGGGATAGTGCCAGTCGACTCAGGAAATGTATGGACACCTGCAATAATTTTGCGGGGCTGAAGGGCACCCTTACCGACATGTTTTCCTCTCTCTCCTGGCTGACGTTCTATCTGAAGCTGCCTGCAGCAAGTTTGAAACCATTCTTCAGCTGTAATTTAATCTTCAAAGAACTCATGTGTTCATGATGGTTGGTTCCAGAAGAAGACGAGATGTGGTAATGCCAACTCAGGTGACCTCGCACCAGATGGGGAACAGGCATCCAAGTCCACGTTGCCTGCTGAGGGAGAAAAACCGAAGGGAGCAGGAGAGAAGGTGAGGCCAGAGTTTGTAGGAGGGAGGAATGAGTAAATGGTATCCTCTTCAGATGATGGTCCAAGGAGGAAATGATATTACCATAAACTCTTAGCTGCATATCCGGCCATCAGTGTACGCTCTGTTCCAAAAGAAATGGAGGAGCAAAATGCAGATTTCCAGACAATAAAATGATGCTCATATTCCACTCAACATTTGCAGCTAATAAGTGTGATTAAATTTAAATTTAACTGATCCAAAGTCACTGCTTATAATGCAAAAGAAGATTTGCTAACCACTCTTAAGAATTCACATTGAACATGCTGGAGAGTTATATGCCGAAATGATTGGGATAGTTGCTAACTGCAAACTTATGTGATTAATAAATTGCATTTTTTCCCCTTCCCCTTTCAGCCTGCCCAGAAGGAAGCGGAACCCTCTGGGTCCCTCTCCCAGTCGATGGACTTGAAGAGGAAGGTGCTGGACGCATTTGAGTTTGGAGATTCCTCTTGTCGTCACAACCTGGAAGCAACTGCCAGGAAATTCAGTCTCAGCACCACCACAGTGTGGTACTGGATCAGATACATTCGACCCCACCTCCTCTCCAAGAGTCAGATGAATCCACCAAATCAGGACTCTGCTGGAAGGAGGAATGACGGAACAAAGGTGAGGAAATAACTGAACAAAATAAGCAACTTGTTGTTGAAGGGACTGCAGGAGTCAGTCTGCTCTAAACCGAGGTCTGCCATAGCCTACTAATGCACAGGCCATAATATGTGGAAGAATGGTGGGAACAGCCTTTCAAATAATCTGTTAGAACCAAGGCTGTTACAACATGCAACATTGACTGTACAAGAACTGAACGTATTGAAATTCTCTCAGGCTCATCCATTGCGCTGCTCCAACTGCAAAACAACTACCACATCTGTGTGGCGGAGGAACAAAGGCAAGGTGGTGTGCAATGCTTGCGGACTCTACTTCAAAGTGCATGGTACGGATCGGACTGTGCCCCAAGGGAAGAATTGCGTGAAACGGCGTAGAAGGTAATATGACTAATCTCATAATAATTGTCCTCTTTCGGCGAATAATTTGCTTTCAGCAATGCTCATTATTGTTCCTTGCAGGGTTTGATGACAACATTACATCAAAACCTCCCAGTAATAAAGATTGTTCGGGTTGCATGGGACCAGTGCCACGAAGATGCGAACTTCCTCTGCCATTTTGTTATTTCCCAAATAAAAATAATTCCAAGAAGTTCTTTCAGGAGGAACCTTTATTCATGCTGCTCCTCAACAGGTTGGCATTGTTCGAATATTCCGCCAGGTATCGACGGACGCCCTACCGGCATAATTTTGGAGGAATGCGAGGATGNGTAGGAGGTCTCGCATCGATAGCATCACTCGCCAACAAGCCTCTCTCCTCTTGTTGTGTGTTTATCTTCTCTCGTGTCGTCTTCCTCCTCCTCCTCCGGACCTCCTGAAGAGTCTTCTTCTACTTGTTGGGTGAGTGTCGAACCACAACAATGCTGCCTCCTCATGCACATCTGAATTACATTGTTTGGGCACGTGCACAGGTGGAGACCTGCAGAGGGGATGATGAGCCTCCCTCAGCCCCAACCAGGACCAAGCCTGATGGCCACCGAAGAAGGGCAGTTCAGGTGCGTCTACTGCCTGGACGCCACCTTCAGGACCAGGCTGCAGCTGAGGGCACACCAGTTCATACACGGGCCCAGGGACAAGGTCAAGGTGGAGCCAGAGGAGGAGATGAGCCTTCCCCAGCCCCACCGTGGACCAAGCCGCATGGTCACCGAACAAGGGCAGTTCAGGTGCGTCTACTGCCTGGACGCCACCTTCAGGACCAGGCTGCAGCTGCTGTGCCACCAGTTCATACACGGGCCCAGGGACAGGGTCATGTTCAAGCCAAAGGAGGATGCGGCAGAGGGAAAGGTGGTCGTGACAATGGTGGAGACAGAGAGACGTGAAGAAGGGGATCCGTCACGCCTGATGGGTGATGAGGAGTCCGTCATGAAGGGCGACCTCCCTGGAGATGCTGAACCTTCATTCAAATTCATTTCCGTTGACGACTTGGTTGGGCAGAACAGAGCACATGCGGAGGTAAGGGTCCGTTCATGGCGGGGACGCAAAATTTGCAGCCTTTCGATACACTGTGTGTCCACTTCACTGTTGTCATTCAAAATATAAACCCTAGTCATAAGAGGCGCAAACATTCGATTTCCGCGTCTCTCTGTTTGGGGCGTTGCTAAGGCTGGCGGCCATTTTGAAGTGTGGGGACCGCCAATGAGGTATAAATAGGGTACAGGCAAAAATTTGGTCCGCCATCTTTGATGGTTTTGGCGGCCATGGCAAGAACACGGGCGAATCAAAGATGGCGCACCCTATTTTTGCCTGTACCCTATTTATACCTCGTTGGCGTTGCCCACACTTCAAAATGGCCGCCAGCCTTGGCAACGGCCCCAAACAGAGAGACGCGGACATCAAAGGCGCCGACAGAGGTTTGCGCCTCTTATGTAGTATCCCTAGTAACGAGTGAATGTTAAATGAAATCTCATGAATGTACAATACAGTAAACAATATCATTAAAAGTTATCGCTACGTGAGCGTGCCCAGCAACGCAGTAAGATTTGAACAGCAAAGACAAGAAATGATGGCAAAGACAACTTGCAGAAATGTTCGCTTGACTTATTTTAACTGTTCCTTTTCAGATGGCAGTCCAAGAAGATGAGTGCAGCGCAATAAATTCAGAACTATCTCGGGATGTTTCGAATCTCAGGTCGCAAAATGTAAGAACACAAATCAGCAAGAGTGATTGTTAATCATGATTCTACTAGTTGCAATATCCCCTTGCAAATTTGAGTAAAATCTCTGCATGTTTAGGTGCCATCAAGAGCAAGGAGATCAAAACTGGT